>JAFMSR010002016.1:0-24949 GCA_022818135.1 Saxidomus purpurata | reverse complement strand
CTCCACAGAGGTGCTAATAGCCTATACTGTAAGCTTCTCCAGGAGAATTATAGAGAATTCTGTCATTAAAGAACACAGTAAATAAGTTTAGTAGTTTTGCTGAAAAATGCAAAGTAGCAAGAACTGGTTATAAAAGTCTAATCTGTTCAGTGAAACTGGTCCATTTGAATGCTAGATATAGTAATGTAACTAAATTTAGTAACCATGACTAAATTTAGCAATACTGAAACAGGCTATAATATAATGATTTAAACTGTGCATATTAATATGCAAAAATTGCAACAGTAATCTTTTAAGATTTTATCAATCTTCAACATTTTATGTGCAAATAAAGTACTGTCAGTCCTGGCTTAAGCAACCACATAGGGGCAGCTGAAATTCTGGTCTCTTATGACAGGTGGTCTATTAACTCAGGATGAATTGCTATCATCTTAACTTACAAGGGAGGAATATAAAGCGATGGACATGTTGTTGCTTAACTCGGGTGGTCGCAAAGGCAGGATTCACTGTATTGTGCCAACGTAGAATTTTTCAGTGATCATTAAGAAGTTCTAATGAGAAAAAACAATATAGCTCTGTGCATGTTTTGTTAAGTTGTGTATTACAGTAACTAAATTTAGTAACATTTACTATTACTAAATCTAGTGTTACAATGGACCATACTAGATTAAATCAAAGCACTGAAGGTACAGTAGGGTAGGGAAGTGGATCTGAAATGAGCACAAAGTGCTAAAGACATTCTATTTTGATTTTCTGATTTCTGTCCGTCTTTTGTCTTTTCAAATTAAACTTGTTAACACTCGAGAAGCAAGATTGAATACCCAGTCATCATAGGAATTTGTCGTAATGGTCTCTAGGTCAAGCTAGAAACTTGAGCACTGTTTATAACATGAGGGCCAGTATGGCTCAGCTGGACTGTTCTGAGTAAGTTTTTTGAAAATCTTAGAAAATGTGACCCGTTATCAAGGTTTTACAATTATAAATCGGCTGTAGCAAAATTGGTATTTGCACAGTCTGGCTCATTTTCTATACAGATCATCTACAGGTTGCAGGCAACCATCTGAGCAAGTTTTATGAAAGTCAAATGAAAATTGTGACCTGTAAAGTGTTGTCAAGGAAAATTAATGGTCAGATGGCGGACAAACCACCATTGCACAAGCTCTGCTATACTTTGTTCAGTAGACCAAGAAAATGAGGTCACCTGGCCAAATGGAGGATAAAATTGTTAAAACTATTGCCAACATATTGTAGACAATCGTAATGAAAATTGCCTAAAATGTTTGGACGATATGTAGGTTAGGACCAGGGTCAAAAACTAGGTGTTGACCAGGTCAAATCACAAGAAAAAACATGTGAACACTCCAGAGGCCACACTTTATAACTATGAATAAAATTGGTTAGAATGTTTGTCTCGATGTTCTCTTGGTTTCAATTTGAAACTGGGAAACATCAGGTGGAAACCAAGGTCTCTCCATCAGATGAAAGAATAGAGCTGTGCATAACACGTGGTAATATTACAAGAATTACAATAACTTCTAATTATGTGTTGCAGGAGTTCTCTGTTGACTCCGGGTGACTATTTTAGGGCAACCATGACTCTTGGGCTGATGAAAACCTTAGATGATTGACAGCCGCAAGACCAAATGAAAAGGCAAGACAGTTATACAGTTATAATCTTTATTTTGTCCTCCATCTTTTCTGATATCATATAACATATAATAACATCTTGGTTGTGTCTGTATATTGACATGACGACAAATGAACAATTTCAGTATGATGCAGCATGATATATCTGCTTCACAATGATATGAGGAAACGATTAGAAAGATAGTATACATGGTTAGCTTACCTAATAAATTTTATTTCAGTATAGTTGAAGTATACATGGTTAGTTTGACAAACTTGATTTCAGTACAGTTGAACTATACATGGTTAGCTTAACAAACTTGACTTTTAATATAGTCGAGTATACATGGTTAGCATGACAAACTTGATTTCAGTACATTCAAAGTATACATGGTTAGCTTGAAAAACTTGATTTTAGTACAGTTGAAGTATACATGGTTAGCTTGACAAACTTGATTTCAGTACAGTTAAAGAATACATGTACATGGTTGATCGATTTCAATATAGTTTAGTATACATGGTTAGCTTGACAAATTTGATTTCAGTACAGTTGAAGTATACATGGTTAGCTTGACAAATTTGATTTCTGAAAATCACAGAAGGTATAACTCTAGTATACATAGCTTGACAGACATGATTCCTGAAAACTACTGAAGTATAGTTAAGCATGTTGTGCACAGTCCAAGCATGTAGACATTTCAAATCACAGAAATTGCTGCTTAACTACCTTAAATGTTTGAACGATGATAAGATTTTGAACTTGCCTACACAATTAAAATCATATATTTGAATTGCCCCATCCCCAAAATGTACTACCAGTACTACATGTGTACTTAAATTTCTTTTGGTGCAGTTATCTTGAAAAGTAAACAGACAAAAAAATAAAAGTCTTGAACAAAATATTTCTAGTAAACAAGAGAGCCAAGTTGGCCCTATATCACTCACCTGGCTACAATTGACTATAATACAAGATTTAACTGGAGCCGGTTACAGGATGTTCAAAATTTCAGCATTAGGACTGAAAGCAACCTTAAACACTAACATGCACTGATGAAGACTGAACATCACAAGAAATGTTTAATGGTTAGGTATTTTTATAACAAATGGTTCTACAGCTTAAAACAGTAAGATGTATTACATCCAAATATATGTAACAAAGAAAATACATATAAGATGGCCTGCACCAAATATCTATACGAATCAATATGTATGTACATTATATATTTACACAATAAAATTACAGTCTTATAAAAACAGGAATGCATGCATGTCTGATGATATCCCATGGGACACACCCACATATTCCGGCTACTGATCTTGGGACTAAGGCAAATTATTGGGATCCAAAGGTAGCAATACATGATAAGTTTAAACATGAGGGCCAAGATGGCCCTTTTATCACTCACCGGAGTACCATGGTCGTTATACAAAGTCAATACTGTTACAAAGTCGATTTAAAACAAGTGAACCATAGGGCGGGGCCAATTTTGACCACATGACCCTAAATCTAAGAAATTGCAGCGGTTTCAAGTCGGTGATTCGAACCACTTGACCACAGAGGAAGACTTACAGCAAAGAGTATCAAAATGAGAGCAATAGAAAACAATTTTAATCTCATTGCTTAATTATATCTCAATTATCTTTGTCAAAAATTTAAAAAATCCTTTCGCATATAGGTATGAAAATATTTTCAGGCAGTGATCAATATTTATTGTGTTCTCTACTGAAAAACAATAATTACATCAATAAAATGGTGCCCTTAACCCACTAATTTCCTAAAATGGTCTTGTCTGTCTTTTAATTTAGACAGTAACAAAAGGTACCCACTGGAGAAGTGCAGATCATGAGTAGACTGAATGAGTCTGCCGGCTGATCAGGAGCTGCAGGAGATTGTAAAGAATCCTTTGCCACCAACAGGATAAAAAAATAACGTAATATTCTTCTTTCTGGTTGAATACAAATATTTTTCTTACTTTCATCCATTTTGTTTGTGTATTTTTCGTACACGAGTCGAGTATCCTCTGTTAACTCTTCTTCATTGCTGTAGTCCAGTGAGGGGATTTTACCAAAGACCTATAAACTATGTTAGTATAGGTCTTTGATTTTACTGAGGTCTTTACCCTTTAAAAACAAGTACAAATATGGATATACATAATAATAATAATTATAACATGGAATTTACACACATTCACATTTAGTGTTGGCCTTAAAAGGATAAAATTCAGATATTGATTAATATCTTATATATTCATCCTTCTTTCACTTCTCTAAAACAAAAGAAAACGGTTTGTTTTGAATCCGTTACCTGGTTATTGCACTGGCACCAGAGTACTGAACTGCACTGTAATGTTAACAAAATACCAAAAGTATACATAAATAACACCCTATCATGAAAAGAAAATACACAAAAAATGTTAAAAAATTCATTTTCTGACAAACCCCCGTATACACTGTTCTATATTATTCACTGTGTATACGGGGGTTTGTCAGAAAATGACTTTTTACCATTATTTGTGTATTTTTTCATAATAGTGTGTTATTTAGGTATATTTTTGGGTATTTTTTGTTAAAATTACCAGGCATTTCAGTACTCTGGTGCCAGTGGGTTATTGCTGCGACTGACGACCAAATTTGTAGGTACCACACCATTAAATATTCCTTTACCCGAAAATTCGTTGGTCTAAAACATAGGCACTTGTTGCCTATGGTCTGAAATACGGAAACACCTTTTGCACAAAAAGAGAATTTCAAATACGAAAAGAGATTATTATTTTGTTACTGATGAATAAAATGAATTACAATCGTTTCGTCGACCTCCCGTTTCGTCACTAAGGATTTATGTTGCCAGTTCGTCACCAAAGTTTTGTATAAGATAAATATAACAACAGGATTTCACACCTACTTAAAGGTAATTACTAAAATTCTAAATAAAAGTTCACACAGTTAAATGAGAATATAAACTGCACAAAATTTGATTAAAAAACATATTTGATTTATCTCAAAGGGGTACATCACATAATGGTTTTGGGTGGTCTGGGGGTATTGATACCCCTTTATATAGACAAGGGCTCCAGCTGTCAAAATCACAATTTTGGTATATGGTCATTATATAAAGGGGTATCAATACCCCCAGACCACCCAAAACCATTATGTGATGTACCCCTTTGATTTATCTGTTTAAAATTTGTTTTTAGATTTTAATACTTATTAATAAAAAATAAACTACGTATCTGACTCATCGAATTAAGATTTAAATATGACTGATTAAAGTCAATTAATTACTTAATTTGGATGAAAAAAGTGGTCATAATATCCCGATGCATCCTATAATTACGTTTAACGACAACGTTAATTGGTTTGTTTGATCCCATTTATGTCAAACTAACAATTAAATATACAATTAAATAAGAGTGACGAAACCACAACCTCTTTTGTACACAAAACTCTTGGTGACGAAACGGGAGGTCGACGAAAACACCACCATCCAATAAAATGGCTAAATAAACACATATAAACGTGTGTGTATTAAATTTCGATTTGTGACAGGTGTATTGACCAATTTGAACTAGAATAATGCTGTATAAAGGAAAAACCGTGTACTTAGACAAAGAGAGGGAACTGTACGAAAATAACGCATACAAATGTTGAAGTTAGCTCCCATACACATACACATACACGAACTAAGGTTTAAATACGTTTATTTATGAAATTATGAATTATGTTTAAATTGTTTATACACCATTCTTTTCGTCTGGATGAGTAGGTTACGAAAATGTATAATACTTGGGGTCTATCTTTACATTTGATCCCTCTGTGACAAAGTTTGTTTTACATTTTTTACTGTGACCTATATATATATATATACTTTGTTTTACATAAGGCATGATCGACCAGCTCTGACGCTAAACTTAGTTTGCAACTATCTTCCTTTTTAAATGCATTTCCTTCGATAAAAGTGATCCATGTACAATCCCTGCACAAAAAAAAAAGAGAAAAAAAAATTTCGTCAAAAAATGACATTTTCCACAGGATGGGGACCCGCAGCGTTTTTCTGTTTTTGGGGCGAAACAGCTTTGGTCTCAAATTGGGTCATGTTATACATCATTCTTTTAGTCTTGATGAGTAGGTTACGAAAATGTATAATACCTGGGGTCTATCTTTACATTTGATCCCTCTGTGACCAACTTTGTTTTACATTAGGCATGACCAACTCAGACCCCTTTACACGCCTAGAATGATAAACTTAGTTTGCAATCAACTATCTTCCTTTTTAAATGCATTTCCTTCAAGAAAAGTGTTCCATGAGCAATCCCTGTACAAATAGAGAAATTTTTTTTTCGCAAAAACTGAATGTTGTAAAGTTGATTTGTGCCGTTCAACATTTATTTCTGTGGAGAACAAATTTGTTTTTGCTTCCGCGTACTGTATGAAGTGACAGTAATATGCAGTAGTTTACAGTACTGTTTTAGTATATCGGAAAGGGAAAGACGTCGCACTGTCAAAAGAAAGGACTATAACTGTTACATGAGTGGCTTTGGCTGTATCATTTGACATCCAGCAAGTGATTCCGGCATACAACCCAGATTTCGATCATTTTTGGGAACATCAATCATGTCCAGCCTTTTCCTAAGGTATAATAGGAATCACATGTCGGGACCTCGGGTGTCAACAGTAGTGCCAGTCAGTGTGAAATCGAGAGTGACGAGCATGAAACGAAAATGATAAAACAACAGCTTCTAGTAGTGTAAGGAAAGAAGAAGCAATTGCTGAAACGTAGACATATGTGAGTACTGATCAGGTTATATCATATCAATTTACTACGATGATTTCATAGTTTGTGTGGAGGCTCATGTGGTTCTTGCCATTATTTGTTATCATTGATTCTGGTGTGTGATATTTCATAATATGTGAATAAATTTTTATCATATACAGATGATTTTGGTATGCTATTATTCCATTTTGGCAATAATTTATTAGTATTCATCTATTGATAATGCATTTACTACTGAAATGTGCGATAATATATATGTTTGACTGTAACAGCTCATCTTTTAATTCTGAAATTATGTCTTATTCAAAAAAATGTAAATACAATTTATGTCTTCTGTGCATGAATGAATATGTTAGGGCTAGTTTTCATAATATATAACACTAAAACCGCCATTCAAATGAAACAGTTTAGATCCCTTTATCACACTTGACTCGGTTGGGTGGTTGTCTCTGATACAAAATTGAAAAAACACAGGTTGGTTTTGCCCATATAAAACAGCATTTTGTGGTGTCCGAGAGACAAATCTGACCGAAAGCAAATTATTTCATTGGTCAATACTCGATAGGTGGGTTTGATGTACCTTTTTACTTTATTTATATTGTAAGTCAATCGAAAAAATAATAAGAGTAGCTAACCACATATTGTAGGTCCGCAAGTTCCTAGACAAAACAGCCTTCTTCCAGATCTTTTTAGTTTAGTCCAGGAATTTTTCATCGTTTACTATTGTATGCATGTACTTCATTCAAATTAAACTAGAACTGTCACAAGAGTGACGAATTATACCCCCACAATACAGCTTTGTCACAGAAGTATGGCAACCATAAGAAAGGAATGGCCACAAGGACATACATTTCAGTTATTATACAATAAGTTGTGTAAATGTATTGTTTTAATAGTACACAAAATATGCAAGGTTGGAAAGTATGGATTATCATTAAATTTAATAGGTTTATTTCAAACATGTTAATATCACTAACCTCCCTATCAAATTTCATGATCCTAGCCCCAAGTGTTCTTAAGTTATCATCCGGAAACCGTTTAACTGTTCAAAGTCATGTGACCTTGACCTACAGACCTCAAAGTCAAACCTGACCTGCATTTCATGATGTTACACCTGTATACCAAAAAATATTTAAATAGATCAAGCCTTTCATGAGTTATCATCCGGAAACTGTTTTACTGTTCAGGGTCACTGTGACCTTGACCTTTGGCCTACTGACCCCAAAGTCGAACTTGACCTGTAGTTCATGATGTTACAGTTGTGTACCAAAAATAATATATATCGGTCAAGTCGTTCATGAGTTATCATCCGAAACCGTTTTACTGTTCCGAGTCACTGTGACCTTGACCTACAGACCTCAAAGTCATACTTGACCTGTATTTCATGATGTAACACCTGTGTACCAAAAATTATTTAAATCGTTAAATCGGTCAAGTCTTTCATGAGTTATCATCCAGAAACCATTTTACTGTACAGGATCACTGTGACCTTGACCTTTGACCTACTGACCCCAAAGTCGAACTTGACCTGTATTTTCTGATGATGCACCTGTGTACCAAAAATTATTTAAATCGGTCAAGTCGTTCATGAGTTACCATCCGGAAACCGTTTTACTGTTCAAGGTCACTGTGACCTTGACCTTTGGCCTACTGACCCCAAAGTCAAACTTGACCTGTATTTAATGATGTTACAGCTGTGTACCAAAAATTATTTAAATTGGTCCAGTCGTTCATGAGTTATCATCCGGAAACTGTTTTACTGTTCAGGGTCACTGTGACCTTGACCTTTGACCTACTGACCCTAAAGTCGAACTTCATCTGTATTTTTTTATGTTGCACCTGTGTATCAAATATTATTTAAATCGGTCAAGTCGTTCATGAGTTATCATCCGGAAACCATAAAACCAACAGACCGACCGACCGACCGACTCCTATATATCCCCCCCCCCACCAACTTCGTTTTGTGGGGGTATAATAAAAACATATTTATCTTTTTGTTTATTATGAAAATATATATAATCATTATTATTTTGGTGTTGTTATCTTTGTTTGTTTTCATGAATCAATATATAATATTTATAATATATATTGAAGTTTACATGTTAATTGTACGTTATAAGAAGGAATTTAAAGCTTTAACGTTGCGTAATAATACATTGTTCCTTTAGTTTTCGCCGCTGTCTGATCACGTAGGTGCGAACATTAATTGGCCTTTATTTAGAATCAAAATTGTGTTTGAAATTACACACACTTATCACGGACTGTCCAGCCTTATGAGTAACATCACCTCAGACGGACAACAATACAAATGGTCAAAGATGGTCCAGTGGGTGCGAACTTTAATTGCTCCCGATTAAAACCAGACATTGTGATCGATTACTGTCATGTGTAATCAATTACATGTGTCAATTTCATGTAATAGATTATTAATTGATTACTTTCATTTGGCTGTGTTATAGAATACTTTCGATTACTTTGGCTAACGTGAAAGTAATCATGATTACATGATGATTACATTCGATTTCTTATTTCTAAATAAATTAAAAACTTATATCAAACTGTGAAATTTTCTGTATTGCATTATGTACAATCATAAATATAGAATCATACAATTTCATCAAACTAGCTCTAGGTTGACTGAATGCAGAAAGTTTGTAACTTTTCATATTATACTCTGCCTTTTGAAAACTTTTATGAAATACCGATATTTTACAATATCATAAACGATACTAAATCTAGCACATCTCCAATAACATTTAATGGAAATCTTACTTACTGATATAGAGCTGTAGGGCTGAACATGGATGAAAGCCTAATACAGTGTAGTTCTTTTATTAGGACCTTGAAAAGGTATGAAATAATTGAAAGTATAATTATATAAATTAAGGTGCAAACATTTCCTTTGTGATCTGTAACTGGCAGATCAATAACACCATAAAACATTAAACTTGTTAGTATTTCTATAGGAATACTTTCACAGTTTTTTTATTTTTTTTATTTATTTTGTTTTTTATTTTGTTTAAACAATATTTATTCCCAAATAAACATATATCCAAAAACACATACTACACATTACTAAAGCTACTTTTAATAAAAAAAATTGACTTTGAAATATCAATGTCATTGAAAGTAATCGAAAATCTAATCGATGATTACATCAAGTTTCAGGTCTGTAATCGATTATATTACGATTACAAGTAATCGAAAATGGTTTCGATTACTGATTACTGTTAATTACATGGCAAAATGTATTTGATTACAATCGATTACGATTACTGATTACGATTACACCATCCCTGATTAAGACGAATCAAACTTTCTTTGTTCAGGGACTTAACGAGTAACTTCACCTGTGAAAAGAACAATACAAGCGGTTCATTTTAAAGTTATTAAAAAAATTACCGTCTTCTCTCCTGTCTGTCTGCCCGCCCGCCAGCCGTGTTTACTGTTTTCATCGATTGTTGAACTGTGTAAATGTACATGCTACATGTATGACAGAGTTCTGATTAAAACTGTAATGAACATTTGATACTTTTAAATAAAGGTAGATAGTCACATGTTGCTAAAGAGTAGAAGAGAATATAATATTGTACCACTCGCTTACGAGTTGTAATATGTGTCAAATAAAGTTTGCAGGTCGCCCAGTATGTCTATTATTAAGATATACTTATTTTATGGAAAACAATTAACATTTCAAAATTATCTGCCAAAGATAATTTACAAGGTATTTTTTATGAAATTTACAAGCATGACATTTATTACCTTGGTATTGGATCAATCAAACAAGAATTTTTAAAGTTTTTCTTTTCCATTACCGCACAGACCTGAACATACGCTCAGCAAAGGATCATTGTATTTCAAACCCAAAAACGATGTAATTTGTAAATATCATATTAAATCCTTTATGCGAACATCAACCAAAGCCTGTAAAGTTATTGACTGCTTGTTGGTACCACATGAAACATAGTCCAAAAGTATGAAATTCTGACATGTTCCTGTCCTAGCTCCAAAAGTGGGGGTTAAGTGGCTATTGCAGCAATAGGTCATCATCATCATCATCATCAACATCACCTTTGTTAATGGCTAACCGTCATAACTGACTATTATGGCCATGCGTGTGGGGCGGGGCGTGGGGGGGGGGGGGTAGAAAAAGTTAAAGATTGCCAAATCTCTTAGGTTACTCAATCCACCCAGAAGGTTTTTGGAAATGTGATAAAAAGCCTAGCTCAGCCTTAAAATACCTACAATAGTGCAAATCTACAATTGTATGTATGTGTGGTGTAGGTATCTCTTTGATGTCATCCATTCCGTATCTCTTATGTGGCTATTTTCTCCGCTATAACAGATAGTGGAAATCTTCCCAATTCACCATAAAAAGCAATTATACGTACAACAACAAAAATAAAATAATTTTTCCAACAAAAATTCCTATTTTCGGATTTGAAAATCTTTTTTTTTTGTTGGAACATTACCAATTGTAATTTTCATGCGTTTGTCTTTCCTACAAAGCGCCCGATGTGAAGTCCGGGAAATTTGATTTCATAACTTCGACAACTTTGTATATTTTCATGACAATTTTAGACTTATATTTCTTCTCACCAACATAAGTCTTTCTGTACTGGTATCCTACATGATAAATGGACGTTTAATTATCCGTACAATTAAGATTTGCCCGTAATAATTGTGTGAAGTGTGGCAGTGCTATCACTGATAGTATCAGGGTAGCCTAGAGTGGTGGAACCTATGCTTGCGGTATCCGTATGCTGGTGGTATCTCCGAAAAACGACTATTTACAGAAAAACAGATGATGAAAAAATTTTCAGGGTATATTCAGCATTGACAGTCGATGAAATGCTTTTACAGCAAACGTAGTGATAGCTGTGCGTGCAGCTCGATCTGTGACGTCACAGCAGCCGATACAGTTGTACTCAATCCATTTCGCTAGAAAAATTCTTAAATATAGACATCAAAATCACCCAGTTAAAGTTAGCATTTTTGATAAAACTTATTTCTTTTGTATAAAAATATTTATTATACACCTATAAATATTCTGCCAAAAATACAGCCTATATTCAACCATCAAATACGGCCAGACAGAAAAAAATTCCGTATTGTATGTACGTGCAATACAAATAGCGCGGCATAATTTGTAAGAGTGCATTCAACTGGCCCTAAAATGCACACGACGTTAATAACGTCGCTTTTGACTGGGTTGTTACTATTTGTTTATACGATGACTTCAATAAATTGACGTCGCACACTACGTATATTTCGCGCTAAAAAGGGTTTTTCTTCAATTTTATGCTTAGCATGTCATTTCAATTTAGTTTATTGCGCAGACAAGTGTCAAATGGTATATAATAAAAGGGTTATTAGTATAGTAACGTGATCCAGCATGCCGGATTTGCTTGAGTCTTGCGTCGGATCATACGAGTGCGAAGCTGGTAACTCTTGTTAGTTAGTATTTAGGCTCTAAAAACTGTTTCTCACCTGTTGGTTGTCAAATATCACATACCGCCAGCATTGGTTCCCTTCTTGGTGAAATTTTAAGTTTTGACATGTGTCGTGTCAATAGCTCCCAGAACGACATAGTCATGTGATGACGCACATCAACGTCTTGTTTCGATTTAGCAGGGATAACATTATGTTTTCACAGAGGCAAATCAAAATTGTTAAGATCTCCTGCTTTCTGAGCATCTGATACACATTCAAAATATCTCCAGTATAGGTTCCCCCACTCTAGGTGTGAATAACACCTCTGCAAAGGGGACCCATTGTTTTGATAGCAAATATACCATTCCTCCTGGCAGTTTATCAGTCTCTTAGACTTATAGTTATGAATTGACCACAGTTCAATTCATTTGGACTTGATGAAAAGACGTTCTCATCTATAAAAAAATAGGAAGCGTCTGGAGAACCGGAACCTGTTCCCTAGACAGCGACCTTAGCGAGCTGGAATTAAAATTCGGACGAATTATTTAGCGTGCTATATAAACAATGCATAAAATTATGTTGATTATTATTGTTATCATTAAATATGTTATTCGGAAGACAAGGAAGGCATGACTGATGCTGTCGGTGAACCAATAGTCAACATCTCTTCTAAGCACACCGTCACGGCTGTCTATAACGTCATTGTTCATTAACTTTGGGCCATGTGACCATATTTTGTCAAGGTGGAGTTTCAACAGGATCTTGTTAATTAAGACGTCTGCATAACTTGTTGTATCGACGTTGATGACGATGGAAGAGGCTCCCAAATACAAAGTGCTGAATACCACAGCTGCGGAGTTCATTTTTTATATCAAATAGAGATAGAGAAGCTGATGATTGTTAATTTATGACTATGTCAAACTTCACTAGCTTCCACCTGCGTAACTTCTGCAATAACCCGATGACTCCTAATCCTCCTGTCCCATGTGCTTCACCGTGAAATTGTATATCATTGTGTAGACTACCATTTCGCCAGGGTACACATAGACGCCAGATAAAACTATGCCCAAATATGCCACAGTAAGGTCCGTATTCGTTGTCCCAATAGTGGTTCCTGGAAAGCCATTAGTCTGACTGACTTTTCTACCCAAACGGCACTATTTTATACAGAAGATGAGCATTTATGAACAAAGCACTTATAATTTGACACATGACACTAATTAATATGTGCTACAAACCTTTAAAACAAATGTGGGGTACAACTTTATAGTACTCAAAGCCGTGAAAACAACACGACATAGACAATTCACTCATTAATGAATGTACTTTGTTACAAATAATAAGACCTGTGTTTGCGTCTGTCTTTAAACAATCTCAGCAAAATACATTTTTATACTATACATTGTATATATCAAAAAATAATTAAGTACCCGAAATTTCAATCATATCTCCAGCTTTAAAAAAATTGTTTGACGTATGAAGAATGTCACATGCGAGGAATTTTTGAATTTATTATGTATAGGAGGAAAATAAATCTTCACGAAAATGTACCATATGAGAAATTGAATAACATATAAAAAGTTATAGACGACATATATGAACGATCACAAAACTCTAATACCATATGCGACTAAAATTATGACACTCATTAATTTTAACCACAATTCTCTCTAACAGTGACTAATGCTATATAGTTGTTATCCAGTTGTTTGACATAAGAATCAATACCATTTAAGTATAAATAAACTAGTTACATTGTCTCTATAGCTGTATCGATGCCGGCATGGTGTGCCGATAACAACACGCTTATTTATTCGTTCGCATCATATTAAAGCCAGAAGTGCAGAAGGTGAAGGAGATCAATTCGACAACCGACACATTGAAAACAAATGCAAATAAACTGATAATCCCACATTTTTCTTGTTTAAATGAAAGTTTTCACTTTATAATTATTAAATAATCGATTTTCTTATCACAATTACCTGTAATATATGCAGGAAAACAATTCCGGTTTGCTAGTGTATAGACAGATATAGGCTAGAGAACCGATTACGGTTCGCTAAGGTCGCTGTCTAGGGAATGCCACGTTATGTAATTCAACCAAAGTGGTCGGTAAAGTTCTTATCTATAACGTGTGACCAATAAGTCTATAAACAGGATGTTACATGGATTAATTAATCCAAGATATATTGTGCAATATGCCCTAGGGGACAAGATATATTACTAGATCTCTATGGCAACGTGTCATTTGTGTGTCACACAGCATCGTCCATATAGCACATGTATTATAAAGCTATAGGGTCTTCATGATTTCTAAAGTTTAAGGTACTATTCATAAATAAATGTATGCTGCACAGATTTGTCACATGCATGATTTCGATGAATACTTTTGAACTGAAATCAGAGACATGGACTAGGGAAAATACCCAAATAAAGCCTTGATTTTTCTAAACAAGGTATATAGTTTACAAATTAATATCATGTATTTATGTTTAAAAAAAAATTGTGACAAAAATTGGAGTCTGAAAAATTCTACCAAGATGTATTATGTACAATTAGAGGATCATCTTAATGCGGAGAACTTTACTGTAGCAATTTTTCTCTCTATGTCAGCAACAAAATATACTAAGCACTATGTGAAATAATGAATATCCGTGCTAATTAAAAAAAAAAAAAATAGGGACACTTTCGAAAGGAATAGCAAGTAGTCTAGGGAAAGCTTACAAGTTAAATTAGTTTTGGCCGATTCAGTTAAAATTCATACTTTCATATCAGACTTTATAATGAAAATTATACATACGCATCACTGGCATAAATATGGCAACACAGACACTGCATATAAACTAGATTTTGTTTTATTGAATAACGTTGTAGGCTAAAATATTAACTGTCGTACAGTCAAATGCTCTATAATGCTTTCATTTTGGCCTATCAATTAATGGCCAGTCAGTGCGCATGCGCACAAATGACGTCATATCGGGGATTCCTAAAACCTCCTATACTGACCAGTTAGCCAATCAGATTATTAGGTCGCGTTCATTTCTTCATTCGGTAAAAGGTGAAAACTCGGTCTTTACCGTTGACTCATATGCAAGTTTAAACTTATTTTAAACGAAACAAAAAGCTTTTAACAGGATAGAATTATTATAAAAACAATCTGATAGTATCAACATGTTCAAGGTAATGAAAGATCATCGTCTTCTTTCATTTCTAATCTTGGTTATTGTATTATTCAAAGTAAAAGATGCATAGAGACCAGCGATGACAGCTGAGGGATCACCTTGCAAGAAAGTTCCTTTGTATTTGAGTGTTAAGGGCTGCTGGTCTTGTCACCACAAAGCAGTGATCAAGTCTCGATCCATCAGTCCCATGAACTTGTTTGGATAATTGCGACCTGATTGAAAACAATTAGTAATGGATTAATTCATATTATTGATGCTTACTTACTAACTCGCCCTTCGCTTATGAAGGTTGCGTCGACATGTATCGATGCCCAAGATGAAAAGAACTGAAAACGTCGCATAAACTTCCGACATAGATAACCGATAAATTTTGATAAAACATGGGTGCTAAAGACAATGTTTGATCTTAAAAAAATTAACATTTTTTGGGTTAAGACTATTTTCAGATGGCCAAGAAGCAAAATTGAAAACATACCAACATCACTTTCATGTGTTTGTGTGCTTAGAGGACCCACATGTTTTAATTATTTGCGTTTTTTTTTGCTTTATTGTGCACCAGGGACACAGGTCCCACAGCTTGATTATATACTGTAGAGGTAGATTTTTACTCTGTTTAAATCAAAATAATTCTAATCTTCAGCTATAATTTAAATGGGTACCGGGTAATGATTTAGAACCCTGGTTGTATCTTTACACAACCAGATACTTGGGTACTCAAGTACTCGTCCTTGGCAGGGTCATTTGTCACCAGCAGCATGAAAGTTAATCATCTTTTGCAGATACTTGTTTGAAGCTATGGAGAGAATTGTTGCATTGGTAGATATGGACTGTTTCTATGTACAGGTGGAGCAGAGAGTTAACCCTAGTCTGAAGGGAAAACCATGCGCTGTTGTGCAGTTCAACCCTTGGAAAGGTGGAGCGTAAGCATTTCATTTTGTTCGTTTTGTATGAAAAGGTTTGGTTGAAGAACTGAAAACATGTAAATAGATGTTATCTTTGTTTGTTACAGTAGGTTATTATATAGAGGATAATTGTTGGTAACGGTGTAAGATCACGTTATAATTCGGGGGGGGGCCAAAAGGGGTTTGGGGTTACCCCGGGGGAAAATAACAACTGTTTTTGTTCATGAGTGAAATTAACATTATATTACACAGATACCTACAGTTTTTCTGTTTATTTTATGGTTAAAACCTGTTTCTATAAAATATCGAAAATCGCGAGAAACATCATCAAAAAACATAGCGCAAATGATGTCATTTTAATGACGTCATCGTTGCATTGTTTCCAGCATTAATTACGCTTGGTATACTTTTTTGACGTTCATCTGGGTTAAAGATTGCAAAATGAAAATGGTAATCCACTGTTTCAAAAAGTGGATTATCAGTTTTATTTCACTGAGAAAACTAAATTCACTGAAAAACAAAAAATAAATATTTCTCTTTTAACTCTTCATGTGTCAGCCATATCAATGATTAAGCATGATTAGAGTTTGATTTGAATTTGTATATTAGAATGTTAATCACAACTGGATAATCATTTTCTTGAGATATGTCCAGAATATAAAGTTTAAATCTCAACTGCGGCAAACTAATTTACTAACATATATATAGTAATAGATACTCAACACGTTTTCGGATTCCAAAACATTTTTGTAATCAAAAATGTGTGAAGTATCTATTACTATCCAGGAGCTTCCCGGGGCTCTACCCCTTGGTCCTCCAACAGGGCTATGCCCTGCACCCACAAAGGGCCTAGGCGGCCCCTTTGATCCCTGGCCAGTTTCCTCTTTTTTATGTCCCCGAAGGGTGGCATATTAAAATCGCTCTGTCCGTCCGTCTGTGCGTCCCCACTTAAAATTCGTGTCCGGACTGTAACTTTGTCATGCATTGAAGGATTTTAAAATAACATGGCACAAATGTCTAGCACATCAAGATGATGTGCCGCGTGCAAGACCCACGTCCCTACCTCAAAGGTCAAGGTCACACTTGAAGTTTGAAGGTAATGGAATCCTCTTTATATGCACACATTCGTGTCCGGACTGTAACTTTGTCATGCATTGAAGGATTTTAAAGTAATCTGGCACAAATGTCAAGCACATCAAGACGACGTGTCGAGTGCAAGACCCACAACTCTACCTCAAAGGTAAAGGTCACACTTAAGAGTTTGAAGTTAATTGAATCCTCTATATTTGCATATATGCACATATTCGTGTCTGGACTGTAACTTTGTTATGCATTGAAAGATTTTAAAATAACTGGGCACAAATGTCAAGCACATCAAGACGACGTGTCGCGTGCAAGACCCACGTCCGTACCTCAAAGGTCAAGGTCACACTTAGAGTTTGAAGGTAATGAAATCCTCTATAAATGCATTTATGCACTCATTCATGTCCAGACTGTAACTTTGCCATGCATTGAAGGATTTTAAAATAGCTTGGCACAAATGTCTAGCACATCAAGACGACGTGTTGCGTGCAAGTCCCACGTCCCTTCTTCAAAGGTGAAGGTCACACTTAGAGTTTTCAGGTAATGGAATCCTGTTTATATGCATACATTTGTGGCCTGGCTATAACTTTGTCATGAATTGATTGATTTAAAAATAACTTGGCACAAATGTCCAGCACATCAACGATTGTGCTTAAGACCCTGTCCCATGTCAAAGGTCAAGGTCACACTTAGTGTTTAAAAAGAATCCGTTATGCAGGTAACTCTGTCATGCATGGAAGGACAACTCTTCAAGCATGGATATGTCACTGTAAGACCCATGTCCCTATGTCAAGAGGGTCAAAGGTCACACCCCTTGGCATTGTCCTTTGGGGACAGCTCTTGTTCACTATAAGCTGTTCTCACCCCTGAAAAAAGTATAAACATGTAATTTCATGTCTTGTGATTAAGATATATAGTATTGGAGGAAGAAACCAGCTCTGTTTGACAGTAGCAAGATTACTTTTCGTTGTTAAGTTCTAAAGTTTTGTATGAAATTCTGTATTTTGTATTTTAGTATTATAGCAGTAAGTTATGAAGCACGTGATTTTGGTGTAACGAGACAGATGAGAGGAGATGATGCAAAAGCTAAATGTCCAGATATACAGTTAGTGAGTGTGCCACTAGTCCGAGGAAAAGCTGACCTTACAAAGTACGTTTTGAAACCTGGTTATAAGATCTGGGTATGTCAAACAAGCATTTTGCATTCATAAATTTATAACGTGTTATAGGTAGCTAATATGGAGATGTATTTTGGGATTGCTTTTGATGCTTCTTGGGTCAAAGTCACTGTTGCTTAAAAATGAAAATTGTTTCAGGTATATTCTGTACTGTTGAGCTATTCAGTCATAGTCTACACTGGTCAGCAGATCAGACATAATCTACACTGGTCAGCTAATCAGCCACAGTCTGTACTGTTCAACTGATCAGTCATGTTCTGTACTGGTCAGCTAAATTGTCATAGTCTTCACTGGTCAGCTGATCAGTTTTAGTCTACACTGGTCAGCTGATCAGCCACATTCTGTACTGTTCAACTGATCAGTCATATTCTGTACTGGTTAGTTAATTTGTCATAGTCTACACTGGTCAGCTGACCAGCCACAGTCTGTACTATTCAACTGATCAGTTATATTCTGTACTGGTCAGTTAATTTTTCATAGTCTACACTGGTCAGCTGATCAATCATAGTCTACACTGGTCAGCTGATCAGCCATAGTCTACACTGGTCTGCTGATCAGCCATAGTCTACACTGGTCAGCTGATCAGCCATAGTCTACACAGGTCAGCTGATCAGCCAAAGTCTGCACTGTTCAACTGATCAGTCATGTTCTGTCTTGGGCAGCTTATATGTCATAGTTGACACTGCTCAGCTGATCAGCCATAGTCTACACTGGTCAGCTGATCAGCCATAGTCTACACAGGTCAGCTGATCAGCCACAGTCTGCACTGTTCAACTGATCAGTCATGTTCTGTATGAGGCAGCTTATATGTCATAGTTGACACTGCTCAGCTGATCAGCCATAGTCTACACTGGTCAGCAGATCAGCCATAGTCTACACTGTGTGCAGAAAGTTAGTCAAAATCTGTGTCCTAGCAAGATATGATATTTCTTTTGAGCATATTTGTTTCATACAAGATACAAAGATGTAAACAGTCTAATTGAAAGTAGTTTAAAATAGTTTATTTTGATGTTCAGATGAATTTCTAGGCAAAATTAATATGTTTAAAATGGTTCTTGCACTATATTAAAGTGTATTGAATTAAAAAAAAAGATAGATGAAGCAGAATACTAGTAAATTATCCAAACATAAAGTGCTTGATTTCTCATTAAAACTGTTTTTTAACTGAGTTTTAAGAATTTGTTTTCTCAACATTGCAACTGAAGCAAAATTCATACATGCTTCTGTGGATATGACGAGACAGAGCAAACTTGTTGTCTTTGGTACTTTCTACATTTCTTTGACTGCTTAGGTACCGTGAAGGAGGGGCTGAGGTGATAGAGGTACTGTCCAACTTCAGTAACTGTGTGGAGAGAGCCAGTGTAGACGAGGCGTATATTGACCTGACAGAGGAGGTAGATAAAAGAGTGTTGTCACTCAGTCAGTATACAGTCACAATTGACAAACTCCAGAACACACATGTGGTAGGATACAACAAGGAAAAAGGTGTGTAGCATGGTGTTAAACAGATTTTTGATATTTCTTCTCAGGACTTCTCTATGAAATCTCAGGCATAACACATAAGACTTGTTAAATAAATTTATCTCAAAATAAATAAATTATTCTGTAGAAAATGTTCAAAATCCTTGTTTTAAGGAGAAACTAATTTTTGTTAGTTCACCTGACACAAAGTTCCAGGGTGAGCTATTAGGCCCGCTCACCATCTGGGGTACGTTGTCCGTCCATCTATCCACCATTTTCTTCAAATGACATCTTCTCTGAAACCACTTCGCAAATGTTGATGAAACTTGGCAGGGATGTTCCTTGTGAGAATCTGTAGTTGTTTAAAGAATTCCATTCCATGCAGAACTCTGGTTGCTATGGCAACAAGTAGGGAATCTTCTCAGAAACCAAAAGGCCCAGTGCTAAGATATTTGGCATGTTGCATTGTCTATTGGACCTCTAACAAGACTGTTCAAATAATGACCCCGTGTCAAGATCGACCCTGCTCTCTTGGTTACTTAATTTTACATAGGCTTATATAAGGAAAACTTTAATAAAAATCTTGTCTGAAACCAAAAGGTCAAAAACTAGGTTACTAGAACAAATCAAATTAAAACATTGCTAACCCTATGGATGCCGCATGTATAAAAACAGTTGTCATAACATTTTTGTCAAAATTTTTGTCTTGATATTTTCTATGTCTTGATTGAATGTGAATTACATTGGATTTGAAACTAGGTCACCAGATCAAATTCATGTAAAACATTGTTAATACTCTTGTAGTCACATTTTATAGCCAATCATCAAATAAATTGGTCAGAACGTTTGTCATGTCAAGGTCAAACAGAATGTTTGTGTTATATAGTTTTAGGTTGAATTTTGGTCACATTTGGTCATAAGTAGGTCATGTACTCCGGTGAGAGATATACGTTCATCTCGGCACTCTTGTCTATAAGAAGAGCGAAATTCACAAATTTAGGTACCAACAAAATTGCATGTTTATGAAAATCCTCAAATGTATGATATCAAATTAACCTGTATTCACAGTATTGAGATGTGTAAATGCTTTTAGATGGACGAGATTTGTCAGACTGGCTCAGCGTAACTTTTGACGAGGAAGCGATGGACTGTTATGACAGGCGTCTCGCTGTAGGTGCTGTTATAGCCGAGGAAATGAGAGCCGCTGTTTATAGAGATACTGGGTTCAGATGTTCTGCTGGAATAGCACATAACAAAGTGATTATAACCTCTCTGAATTATCACATTGGAAGTAACTCGTAAACAGGTTATTTTTAACACATCAGCATTGAGTGCACACGATGAGGTTTGGGAATGTAATTCAACCAAATTATGGTCCTTGCTTGTCTTAAAGATTTAGGTTGAAGTTTAGGCTGCAACCTGGTGTTGTACCAGTAGCTGCTTATGGGTTTGATTTTAAACATCAATAAAGTGCTCAGTAGTATCAGACAAAAAGCTTACAAGTTTTTTACATGGCGTTAATTTTAATATAAAGTATCTTTGATGAAGCTGTCTGAATCGCCAAAAAATGATCCCGTTAGCATCATAGAAGATGTGAGTCCTCTATAGCTAAGTGGTTTGTGCATTTGACGCAAGAGCAGAAGGTCGTGGGTTCCAACCCCGCCGGAAGCTGGACTCTCCATTTCATTTCAACTCTCATCTATCATTAGTCATTTCACATTATCTTTCAACAAAAACTTTTTCTCCATTAGTACCGAGTACGTCTCTGCTAACTTGTGACAAAGTCCGAAAGTAAGAACGCTGGTAAACGAAAATTCTAAGGGCATAAACTGGCGTGTCCGGAGTATACAGTGATATAGTAGCTGAGTAATAGCCCAGTAATAGCTAAGTAAATTGTGAAAGAGTACTGTAGAGTACCATGGGAAAAATCTATCCCATGACAATAAGCGCACAAAGGGAAAACAAGAAAGTAATAATTGAAATGCAGGTGAAAAGTGAAAATCACAGTAGAAAAAGAATATAATGCAATGTTCAGGGAGAGTACGTGAGAACAGATAGCCAAAGACTAGGGCGGGAGGAGGTTGCAGAGGGGGGAAAGTGAGAGGGCAGAGAAAGGAGATTAGGCAAAAGCATCATAGAAGATTCTCTTTTAATTATGTTGATGTCTTCTTGAAGTATACTCAGCTCAGTAGCAGTGGAAAGACAATTTTCCATAAAATGAAATTGTGATCTTTGTATATATACACATATACAGTAAACTCTGTATAAAACAAACTCCTTGGGACCATTCAAATTTATTCCTTATATCCGTATTATGTTATATCAATACAGCATTATTGTGCCCCCGAAGGGTGGCATATTAAAATCGCACTGTCTGTCCATCCGACCTTACATTTTTTCGTTTACGGGCCATAACTTTGTTATGAATTGAAGAATTTTAAGATAACTTGGCGCAAATGTCAAGCACATTAAGACGACGTGTCGAGTGCAAGACCCATGTCCCTACCTCAAAGGTCAAGATCACACTTAAAGTTTGAAGGTAATGGAATCCTCTATATATGCACACATAGTGTTGGGACTGTAACTTTGTCATGCATTTAAGGATTTTAAAATAACTTGGCACAAATGTTCAGTACATCAAGAGGATGTGTCGCGTGCTAGACCCACGTCCCTACCTTAAAGGTCAAGGTTACACTTAGAGTTTGAAGATAATGGAATCCTCTATATACGAACACATTCGTGTCTGGGCTGTAACATTGTAACATGCATTGAAGGATTTTAAAATTACATGGCACAGTTATTGAGCATATGAAGAGAATACAGACTGGAAGACACCTCTTTCAGGGCATTTGTCACTTGTGAGGGACAGCTCTTGTTGGAATTTTTAAAGAAGGAAAGAATTCAAGCCCAGAAAATTTGTTCCTTATATCCGGAATTCGACTGTATCTTGAGTTTGTTATATTAAGAGTTTACTGTATATGCTTGAATATTTCAGATGTTAGCTAAACTGGCGTGTGGATTTCACAAACCTAACAAACAGACAATACTGCCTCATATTGAAGTTCCTAAGCTGTATGCGACATTACCTATTAGGAAAATGTAAGTGCTCTCTCTTTGATTGCTTTTATGGGCAGATGTTTTATGTTTTTTGGCCTGTTTGTGATTTAAATTTCTCTTGAGGAAATCATGTACAGTAGAATTCCGCTATTACGACCACCTTCCGTACTTTTGATAACTGGTCTTAATAGCGGAATGGTCTCAATAGCGAGTTGACTTAATAAGACCCATCTGTCATTCATGACAATACTCTAGTGTCAGCCTAATCATACTTTTCTTTTGCTTTCTGTACAGTAAATATGTATGATAAACAAAATCAGACAAAATAAATAAAAAAGATTTGCACGTAAATTGATCGATCAGAAGCGACTTCAAATGAGTGTGTTAAATTAATGATTTAAAAAAAAAGTTTTCATTCTTGTGCAGCAGAAGATAAATTGATTTACTCGCGAAGTAATTGCCCGGTTGCAGATCATCATAATAACTGACTCAAATGTGTACAAACATAATGTGTACATGTTGTGCAAATTATTCTGCAGTTTGGTCCGTAATTTCTCAAGTTAACAATCGGGATTGCTCTCTCAGTTTATTAATCCTCAACTGTCATTTACATCCTTTTGTTATCCAATTAAGGTTTCATACCATAGATCAAAAATATATAAAGGGACACACGTGTGTAGATAACTTCTGGAGGTGCGCGGCGGGATAAAATACAGTGGTAATGTCCGGAGGCACTAGACAGGGATAAATGCTGTGGTCTGTTTAGCGGATAATAAAACAGTTTAAATCGCTTATTGGTGACAGGTTACAATGGTCGCTTTAGTGGAATAGCGGGGTGGTCGCTTTACTGGTACAAACGACCAATAGAAAATATAATAAAAACAGTTAGTTCTTTAAAATAATGGTCGTAATAGCGGTGTGGTCGCATTTTCGGCGTGGTCGTAATGCGGAATTCTACTGTACATGATAATGTTTTCAATAAACAATAGATTTGTTATGTTTATGTATACTTACATTTACAAGAGTACTTTTAGTTGAAAATCTCTTTAAAGTTCTGAAATATCTGTTCCATTCTTGCTTGATTCATTTGATCTTGCTCTTTGTTCATAGAAATAATTTCAATTTTTTCTTAAATTGATATTTGCCTTCATAATATAAGAAAAAAGAATGTAGCCGTGTTTCTGTCTGATACAGACATTTATTTTACCTGTTTGCTTTCACAGTTTGTCAGCATCATTGACCTACTTAGAACTAGAACTTTTGCCTTTACATGTGACAACAGTTTATGAAAAGATAGCTAATGGGTTGAACCATTGCCGGGTCTGATCATCTACATTTTGTTGTAAACAAGTAAATAGCAACTTTCTCACAAGATGGGTTACATCATTGTTGCGACTCACTTTTGACCCTCAGGCAATGAGAGGTAACAGTAGTCAACAAGTCCATGACCACTTGACCACAGAACAGTACATTACGAATTTTATATTATTTTTATGCCCCCGAAGGGAGGCATATTAAAATCGCACCGTCTGTCCGTCCGTCCGTGCGTCCCCACTTACAAATTCGTGTCCGGACTGTAACTCTCATGCATTGAAGGATTTTAAAATAACTTGGCACACATGTCTAGCACATCAAGACGACGTGTCGCGTGCAAGACCCACATCTCTACCTCAAAGGTGAAGGTCACACTTGGGAGTATGAAGGTTATGGAATCCTCTATATATGCATACATTCGTGTCCGGACTGTAACTTTGTCATGCATTGAAGGATTTTAAAATAACTAGGCACACATGTCTAGCACATCAAGACGACGTGTCGCGTGCAAGACCCACGTCCCTAGCTCAAAGGTCAAGGTCATACTTAGAGTTTGAAGGTAATGGATTCCTCTATATATGCATATATGCACACATTCGTGTCCGGACTGTAACTTTGTCATGCATTGAAGGATTTTAAAATAACTTGGCACAAATGTCTAGCACATCAAGATGACGTGTCGCGTGCAAGACCCACGTCCCTACCTCAAAGGTCAAGGTCACACTTAGAGTTTGAAGGTAATGGATTCCTCTATATATGCATATATGCACGCATTCGTGTCCGGACTGTAATTTTGTCATGCTTTGAAGGATTTTAAAATAATTTGGCACAAATGTCTAGCACATCAAGATGACGTGTCGCGTGCAAGACCCACATCCCTACCACAAAGGTCAAGGTCACACTTAGAATTTATAGGTAATGGAATCCTGTATATATGCATAC
>JAFMSR010002015.1:0-24898 GCA_022818135.1 Saxidomus purpurata | reverse complement strand
TACCGGTATGTTCATGTTTCAAGTTGATGATAAGAGCAAACAGTAGTGATAATAAAAGAGCTTATGGGTGGGGGTGATAGATGAAATTGATGGAGATCAATATAATTGTTAGAACTTTTCTGTTTAAAAGTTTAAAGGAGGGCAATAGGAGGAAGAAATTGAAGGAATTTTGAAGTTTCGTGTACCAAAGTCTGAAAATAGAAAACACACTTCCGTTTGGCTTTTTGCTGATAGCTGTTTAAAGATTTGTACATAGCAATATGGAGCCTAATAATACACTTGAATGTAATGCTGTATATAAAAATACAAGATATATTTCTGACAAAAGATCTTGAGTAACTTTTTAGCTCACCTGAGAACTAAGTACAAGGTGTCCATCGTTTGTCTGTCGTTTGTCCATACGTAACCTTGTGTATGCAATAGAGGCTGCATTTTCCAATGGATTTCATGAAATTTGGTCAGGATGACTGCCTCGATAAAATCTAGGTTGAGTTTGAATATGGGTCATCTGGGGTTAAAAACTGGGTCACAAGGTTAAATCATAGAAAAACCTTATGTATGCAATAGAAGTTGCATTTTTCATAGGATCTTCATGAAACTTGGCCAGAACCATTATCTTGATGAAATCTAGGGCTAGTTTGAATATGGATCATCTGAGGTAAAAAACTGGGTCACCAAGTCAAATCATAGAAAAACCTTGCGTATGAAATACAGAATGATTGATCTGATGAAATCTAGGTAGAGTTTATGTATGGGTCTTCTGAGGTCACAAGGGCTTAAAATCTAGGTCACACGGTCAAATCCAAGAAACATCTTGTTAACACTCTAAAGGCCACATTTTTTATCCAATCAACATGTAAATTGTTGTGAATATTTGTATTGTATCCTACCATCACTGCTTTATTTGTACAAAATCGGCCTGTCGTATAAACAGGATGTTTGTGTTTATGATATATAGTTTTGGTCACATTGAGTCATAAGTAGGTCTCAGGTACCGGTAAGCGATATAGGGCCATCTTGGCCCTCTTGTTTTCTCTTACAGTTACTGCATACCTGTCATTTCGCGCAAATGGAGAATTCTCTAACAGTATATCTATGTGAAATGATTCTTTCACGAGATTTTTAAATTAGTAAAGGGGGCAATTTGTGAAAATGGCGAAAATTAAATCTTCACGAAGGTTACCCGATTTACAGTGTTTTGTTCTTCACTAACAAGAATGAAGAGCTTGTTTCAGACATTTTGTTTATCAAAACTGATAACAGAAATATCTTCTTGTATTTTGAATGCAGTAAGACTTCAGGCTGTAGCTTTATTTTATTCTATTGTTAAATAATGTGCTTTTGAAAAAAGGTTTTTAAAGTGGATATGTATTTAACATGATCTGTATCCATTTTCTTTACTTTTTAAAGAAACACGTTTTTTGATAAAATTATATTCATCAGATGTTTCAAGTTTATATTTTAAATTCTTTCAGTGCCGCTGCCTTGTTAAGCTACACAACAAAGAACAAAATCCCCCTCAACTATATGATAGTAGAGGTAAGAGACTTTGCTACATTTTACACCTAAGTCCTTTGATATGTATAGCTGTAAACCAGATATGTGTACCGGTACACAGTTTATTTTCGGTAGTCTCGGAAACCTTGTGCATGGATACTTGCAGTTGTATATAACATTTTCTGTTTTACAAAAAAGAGAAGTAAATACAACGCATTGCAGTTGGCTTTGCCCGCTCGCTATTTTAGCAATCAATACAATTACAATCTTACGTCACACAAAGGCGTATCTGAAACTATTAAATAGAGCATGTAGATATCAGTTAACTCCTCCCCTCCGATCTTTCATTGAAAAGGTCAAATAGGGGCGCATGCGATCAGTCTTTATTTGATTCTGACGTCATGTTCCGAACGTGGAAAGAAAGTCATAACAGAAGCAGTATCGGATAAAGTATATATTAAAGTGACAATTGGTGAATGGAAGAGTCAGGCGTACACTAATTAATGAAACTTTCCCAAAACTTTATGAAATAGACTATGGAAGTTTTATTGCGTACCTCAACGAATATCCCAACTAATTGCACGCAAGTACTTTTTGCTACATACAATGGCCACCCTTTGCAAACGCAGACTAGATGTAATATCAGTTTGTAAAATTTTTCTGTCTTGCAGTCGAAATATTGAGGCTACTCCACGAGGTAATACATGTGCATACAAATAAAAATAAAACACATTAACAGCCCACTTTTAAAGTAAACAAGATTAAAATGTTATCCCAATACAGCAAATAGATCTAAAATGTCTGGGCTAGGTAAAACAGGACTTTCGTACAATATTTATTCGTTTTAATTTTTTGCCCTCAACATTTCGGCTAGCCTGCGGACAACCGGGACCCGGGACAGGAAAGCCGCTTGTCTGACAGCAGAAAGTCACGTATCAGACATGTCGGACCCCCTCTGTACTATGGGTTGGAGATACACAGCAGCACTCTAATAGCCCAATTAATTTGGCGTTTCAGTGTGACCCCTTTCACAGATCTGATATTTATAACTAGAAGGTGAACAACTTGAAAATATCAGCCTATAAAATCGGTTTGCCTTCGAAGTCGAAATAGTTAGACTACTATTCAGAGCTTCTTGTGATTTTACCGACTCGCGTGCATGTGTGAGTTAATCATATGTCATATAACGATTAAAACTAATGATTATCATATAATTCTGGTTAGTTAAGAGTTATTACAAAGTTTTGAGTAATCGTGTAACTCTGCAGTCATGTGTCCAACATTTCGCTCATGAATGTATGACTACGGATGGTAAATTGGATTGGTCAGGATGCAGTATCCAGCACTCATCTACAGATTTTTATATTGGTTGGAATAAAAAAGAATTGAAATACATGTAAATATATGAGATAAAGTGAAACAAATTAGATAATCGTCATTAATCTTCTGACTGTCTGCCGTTTCATTTTTATGGCTGAAGTAAAGTTCTACGCCCCTTTTCATTGATTTGTATGTTTTTCTTAAACTCAACGCCCCGACCGCACTCCGAAAATTGAAGGGCTTTTAAAGTAAAAACACCGTTCACACGGGAAAATTGTCGAGTTCACTGTCGGCAGTAGAGAGGGAACTTGGTTATGATAATACAACGTCCGTACAAGTAAAGATTTTGGCAGATGCACTGAATATGTCAGTACGTACAGTACGGCATTAGATACTTAGTATGTCAGTAGACTTCCTTACCTATGGCATGACCTCGCTTTTGTGGCGACGCTCTGAGAAATAAAGGAGTTCAAGTACTGCCGGAGACAAACATATTTTTCACGCTGCGAAATCAATTATTGATGTACTCAATTATTGATAATTTCGTCAATTTAATTACTTTCGTTGACATTTTGTTTGAATTCCACTTTGGCAAACAAAATTGACAAGGCGAGTTGAGAAACAGACTGAAAAACTACAATATATTTTTGTTCACCAGACATCATTATGAATTATGTATAGTAGGATAACATGTTACTGCAATGGAATTCCGGTGTGTAAAGTTCCGCGAACATAATTTACATGTATACTAATTCATAAACTTACGGTCTACACTAAGTCTTATAATAAATGCAATGATACCGTAGCTCAATCGCTGTAATTGAAGGAGATCTCTTTTAAAAGAGTATATATTAATCAACATTTTAAATAAAACAGAAGATCTATATAATTTATCTCGAAGTCACTACAAAATACGCGAAGAAACCTATATTTAACATTATTAAATACTGTTTGTCACTTGCATTAAAATACATACGTGAAGTTTACCATGCGGGTTTTTGGGCAGAGCAAATTGACGACATGAGAAAGAAGCTGGACGCTCGCACCTAAATGTCCTTGAATGGGGAGGAGTTAACTTATAAACTAACTCTAATAATAGTTTCAAAATTGCGCTATGAGTGACCTAAGATTATAACTGTATCGATTGCCAATATAGCAAATGGGCAAACCCAACTGCAACGCGTTGTATCCAGCAGAGTAAAAATGTGCAGAGTTTCAAATATTCAGAATCTTTATACCTGTGTGTCAATTTTAGGTGATGTTTGGTCAGTTGTTTAGATTACCCACTCCTCCGCATCTAGAGATCTTCTATGGGTCTACACTGATAGAATTGTGTAAACTACAGCCTGGTTCCATGCCTCAAGTTGTATCCTTTAATTGCATGAAGGTTTATACATTGGTCAGAATTTCTGCTAGTTAAGCCAAAAAGTGATGACAATTTCTCAGAACTCAGGTTATACCCTGTAAAGACCATACGTACGCAGTTTGTTGGGACTGCTTCCCAGCAGGTTTCAAACCTTTTAGATATGGTCAGTTTTGAAAAGTGGCTTTAAAGTCTTATTAGCACTCATATATATAGAATAATAAATATACAGATAGAATAATGGTAGAACTGTGTTCTGTTTGTTCTATAACAATGTTGATGTGTACATTTCATTCATATTTTTCTCATATTTTTTATGAAAAAGATTTTTCACACAACATTTCTGAGTTTTTGCAGTATCATTGTAAAAAAAATTCTGCACTTTATTTTTGGCATGTTCTTTCTGATGTTAGTAATGTTTTTCAAACAAATATCTGTCAGTTTCAATGGTGAGATATCTTTCTTGGTAATGTAAGAGTTCCAATTCATTTGAAACTTATTATAAGTACTTTATATGGGACTTTAAATCAGATAGTTACAAACTTTTTCAGTATTATTCCATTATCTACAGCAAAAATATAGCTTAACATACCAGCTGTTTGAGACTACAACAATAATTTTCTTTGACTTGAAGTAGTTAGCCCAAGCCACAGAGATGTTATATGAGAGGTTAGATACGATGAAAACACCATGTATAGACAGGTAAGTGTATGTTACTAAGGTACTGTACATTAATGTATACAGTAAAACACTCCGCTTATTCCTGCCTCTAAATAAAAATTACAAGACTGGGCAAACATTTTAGGAGTTTCAAGCACAGTTTTTAAAATAACTAGATGTTTTTGGGGTCAGATGCAGGATATTCTAGTAGCAAAAAAAAGAGAAAAAAGATTGCATTAATTTTGAAGTTTATTTTACAACCAATTAGTACCAGTCTAATAACAGCATTTGTTGAAACATGACGTCATGTGATCTGTTGAGATGAAACTTTCAGCACTGCCCTGCCTCTCTGTGCTTGAGTGTTTAAGGTCACTGACTTGTAATCACTAATCCTCTCACTGATTGAGGGTCATGGGTTCGAGCCCTGCGGCTGACTCAGCTGTATATGTGAGAAAGGCGCCATTGTCCTTACAGCAGATGAGAATCTTGTACTGGTCCGTCCCAGGAGTGATAGGTAAACTCTCCCCGGTAAATAACAAATGCTGTTGAGGCGAGGAACCTTGAACCCACCTCCATCCCTAAGTAAGCTGCTATTAGGCCAGAACATTTCCTACTTGCCAATAACTTTGATGTTTAGGTACATTACAGTAAAACTGTTGTCCTTGTATGTAGCAATTCAGGATTCCAGATAGTAGATCTATGCTGTATGAGAAAATTATAAAGTACATTTCTTCATTTCAGATTTGCAACTTGGTTTGCGTACCACTTGAGTAACTTTCAGTTCCGCTGGAGTTGGGATGACTGGATAGCATGTACACAAGTTAACCCGCTCCTGCCCAAACCAAAATTTGTCTCAGAAGTTCTCCATAGATGCCTCAGGTATAGATATGCTAATGTATAAAACTTTTTTATTTTGTGTTTGTGAGTGTAGATATATGCTCAGTTTTAAATTATACCACATCTCATCTCTCGCGTTTAGACTGTTATAGTCTTCTCGGCCAACTGTGGGGTTTTCCGTCCGGGTGGATTTGCCAAAACCCCGTCTCATCACTTCTTAGTTTGTACGCTTGATTCTGGTATATAGCATGTATCACCTGTCAAAACTGCATCTTTTGCAGTTTGGATATGATTTATTTATTGAACCGTGAAAATTTTTTGTCTTGTTTGACACCAGTTTCACTTTAATAGATCTTACAGAATTTCTTGTATGGAACAACTTTACTAAATTTTTGGTTAAGATCATCTCAGAAGGTTGACTAAATCAAGAATTTGCACGATGTAACAATTACAAAAAAGGGAACAGTTTTTGCAAACATGTATTGTGAAAACATTGTTGAATAGTTCAAAATGACTTGTATCCCTGACTTCTTCAGATTGTCATATCACCAGAGAATAAGGGAGACTGTACCCGAAGCATTCACGGAGTTGATACCACGGAAACCGCAAGCCAGATACAAATATGAAGAGGAGGGAGCAGGTACAGTACAGACATTTGATCTGTCAGGATTTGTTACACTTCATTGCAAAGATAGAGTATTGCATTCATACTCGGTCTGTATGTCCCATTCAAGTTGGAATAATTTTTTTGTTTTCAGTCCTGAAAACATAGTTTCAGGTTCAAGTGATATTCAGTGAAGTTCCTATAATAAGAGCACTCTTCGAACCACCATAGAGTGATCTTTATATCGAAACGGTCTTTTTATCAAGACCTTTTTACTATAAAATGGACCATTTGGTTCTGAAATGTTTGGTCTTAACACCAGGAACGGTCTTCATATCTGGTGGTCTTAATAAGCTGAACTTTGTTGTAGTTATCATAGTTTCAGATTTGAAAGAAAGAAAATTGGTACATTTTTTCTGGCAGTGGTTACTCTAGTATCAATTTACACCAAGACTGACAGCACTTTATTTACAATATTTTTTCCACCATCCATCATTTGTCTCTAGTAGAATAGCAATAAGGTAGTGACAGAAAGAGAGAATTGTACACTTAACAAGCTTTGGTAACATAATTAAGATCCAAACATACCCAAACATACCCAAACAAACCAAAACATACCCAAACATACCCAAACAAACCAAAACATACCCAAACATACCCAAACAAACCAAAACATACCCAAACATACCCAAACAGACAAGTTTCTGGCATGGCCAGTATAGAAAAGATTTATTATATTTATTACAGCATATGCATAAAAGATTTAATATTAGTTTCAAATATAAAATTGGGAACTTGCTAAGTCTTACCAAAGTGAAAATTTACAATTTGAATGGTAAATTATTGACAATTAGGTGCAGGAGAAAATTGCAACTACAGTGTTTGTATTGACTTACAGGATCTCTACCAGGAACTATGACCGCTCATCAACTGATTGATGCTATCAAAAATAAATGTACACCGGAAGAGACGTTAGTGCTACTCAAGGAATTACAAAATCCCCTTGCAGATGATACAGGTAGAGTAGACGTGTGTGTTGAGCTAGAAGTGTTTCGATGTACTTTTAATGAACGACAGGAGTGTATATAAGATACAAACATGGTTTCTGTAATACACATACCTTTTTTAGTGTATAGCAATTTATCTTAATACATGTTTTGTGTGGTAACTGATTTTCATTCTGTTTGATGAATATTTTCGCTCCTTTGAGGTTGATCGCCTGATGTCCGTCAACTTTTGACTTGTTTACACTCTAGCGCTCACAGTTATACAGTAATCCTAATCAAACTATTACATAATATTTACATGTATAGCTGTTTGATTCCGGATGACTTTGATATGGGCTTAATTGGATCAATACATCCAAAGTTATGGCCCATGATTTAACAAAAATTTAAGTATGTTTACACTTTATCTCAGATTATTTCATAACTACATGCAATAATAATCATAATTATAATTATGAACATTTTTTTTAAATCTCAGGCCCCTGAATTAACCTAAAATTTCAATATTTACACTTGTATGTTTACACTCTGGCACTAATCTTGATTATATGTACACAGGATGTGTATTACCAGAATATCTCAGATGAGTTCATTAATGGGCTTGACCCAAGTAATACTTAGAGAGTTACAGGTCCTGATTCAACAAAAATTGCAATATTAAGTTAAACCTGAAACATTAATAGAATTGCTTTTACAGGGTATTGGCATAATTTTGTGTAATTATTTAAAATATGTTATCATACAACCAGGTTAACAAGTGTTTCAAAATTGCTGCATGCTTAAATCAGATACATATCCTCTTGTGGCCCTCATTGGTTTCACTGATTCCCAATTACTGATACTTCCATGATAGACAAAATATTCCAGGTTGAAGCCAGGATTCAACCATGTACTTTACAGTGATATCCAATTAATGCAAAGTAAGAAAGCAATAGATCATGCAGCGAATGCAACAGCAACAACGCCCCCTGCCCCACCCCACCAAATAAAGAAATCCTACACCATCCTGGTACAGGGTTAATTAATGATACATGACAATGCTCATTTATAAATTAAATGGGTAAAAGCTATTCAGTGGTTAACACAAAACACTTATTAGAAAATTATTGAAGATTATAGGGCAGTATCATTTTTATGTTCATGTGCATTTTGTTTTTCTTGTTGACAGATGAGCCTTCCCATCATCCTCTGAGAATTGACGTGTTTGTTTCTACACTGTTACATCTTGGATCTAAGTCATTCTCACATGCGTTCGCAGCTATTGCAAAGTAAGTTGATGTACAAATTGTTGTCTATTAGATGATAATGTGAATTGTCACAAGTGAATCAGCCGAAATATTACAGCTTTCATAGCAAATAGTTCCTATGTCTGCCAGCTCTGATCAACATTGTTTGACAATTGTCAGTACAAGATGTATATACATGTATAGCTTTTATAGTAGATTGTATATTAAAGTCCCAGGATCACAATTACAAGTACAGTTTAACTTTCCCATTCAAGATTATGAACTGAATAAATGGAACTACTTGTTTGTATATGACACTATTTTAGTACGGTCCGCCGTAAGGAATTTTCTACTGTGTTAACATTGGATTGATTGTTAGTGAGACAATCGATCTGAAAAGGATCTGTTTTAGTTCATATAATGTTAAAAATAAGGTAATTAGTAGGTCAGATTGCAGAAAGTAGAATAATAAGATCTTGTTTCTCAGTAATTGTGTCTCCCCTCTAGTGAGGGAGACATATTGGTTCGGTGCTGTTGAGGGCTTTTACATTTGTAGATATAATTACATACCAAATGCTCTACAGACCTTACAGTTTTGGACACAATGATTACTTACTGAAACCTTTTGACCAAGAAATTAAATGTGAAAGATTTATTGCATTGCATTGTGAAGTTTTATTCATTTAAGCCATCTACTTACAAAAAATAACTTAATTGTCTGTCCATCCATCTGTAAAAGCCCTCTACAAGCATGATGTGGTGGGCTTTGCCAAATTTCTTCATGTTAAAGCCCTTTATCAATGCTAAACTTTAGAAAGAAGTTGTTGTCCATAAACTCTACAGCTTTCACTTCCATATTGATAGATAGATATTTTATTAATCTTGTACATATAGGCCACCGGCCCAAAATACATTTTGTTGCAATCACATCTTAACAATACATATGTAGCACCACAAAACATAATGCAAAAATGTTAAGTTTACGATAAATATATATATATATATATATATATATATATATATATATAACAATTGTGCCTGATTAATTGTATGAAACGCGTAGCACAGTTAATTTAGTTAATTAAATCATTATTTTAAAGCCATATCAAGTCATTTTTATTTAATTCATTATATATATTGCCTTTTCTGGCATTTAAAGGGTTTTAAACCTTAGGACTATATATATATATATATATATATTCTAGGCTATAGTATTTCTTATTTTCAGAATTTTGTGTAAATATAATGATAACTGATACAATTTATCTTTATTCTCACTTGACAATATTGAAATAAATATGTCAATTGATGCACGGACATTAACAGTATTGAAATATATATGCCTTTCGAACGCATACCTTTCACAAAAGAAAAAGGCATGATATTCATCTTCAATAACATCTATGTTTTTCTTTTCTAGGCAGTAAGTACAAATTCCTTGCTGTCTGCCTGCCTCAACATGTCTGCCAGTTTCTATATTTAATTTGTGACTGGAACATCTAAATTGTGCTAAAGATTTTCTCAGATGAAAGGGAAAATCGTATTCAAGATAACTTTCTATGTTTAAAAGAGATTTATATTGTTTATAATAGTTACATCTATTAGAATTGTCTATGCTATCATGCCAGCCTTGTTTAAGACAATCTGAAAGTCTTTGTTTAAAAACATTTACAAAAACCCTTATATCACCTATGTCTTGAGAAATCCAAACAAAACCAAAACCATATCGAAATAGCATGTTACGAACTTCAGATGCCCATGTATGTCTGTTTAGGTCATCATAAGATTTCAGCTTTTTGTAGCAATTTTTTGGATATCTATAATTTTCCATATGTAATATTTTACACCAATATTTGACAAATCTCGTATGATAATCCAAACAGTGGTAGTGGCAGACGACCACATTCGCCAAGACCATACCATTATTAGTTGTTATTTTAACTCCTAAGAAAGATTAACAAAAGGTTGTTTGAACTGACTCGATCACCGGAGAGTACTGATATCCCCAGAGTTCTGCTTCGTAGCACAATATTGGTTTAACCATTGCATCAAAAATCTTAAACAGTTCCGTATAATTGAAATAACCAAAATTTCATTGGTAAGCCTGTATAGTTCTAATAGAATTTTTCGCCTGCGCAGCTAGCTTTGCTTTAGCACGTGATCATGAAAGTTTAGGGGTAAACAGGAGACCCATATATTTATAAAAGGACACTGTTTTTATAGGTGTTTCTCCATAACTCCAGCATTCAGCATTACGTAATGGGCCACCGTTACGAAAAACAATGATTTCTGTTTTTTCAAATTAACTTTCATGCCAGTATTGTCACAGAACTCTTTTGTGAGATTTATTTGACGCTGTAGTTGCTTAACAGTTTCTGCACAGTTAGCAACATCGTCTGCAAATAACAAGCAATGTATATCTGGAATCTGATTATTAATAAATATACCAGAATCACAGTTTTAGCGTATATAATCACAAAGATCATTTATGAACAAGACAAAAATTAGTGGACTATTTATATCACCTTGACGAGTACCTTTAGTGCAGGGGAAGTAACTCGTCAGGCATTTTCCTGCACGTACACAAGAGTTCAAGTTACTGTACATTGATTTCAATATAGCTTAAAACCTTCCATTTATACCCTTTTTTGATAAACTTTGGAAAAGTTTTTGATGCTGAAGATTGTCAAAAGCTTTAGCGAAATCGACATATAAAACATAGCATCCTCCACCCTTTCTGCTAAGATATTTCTTTATAATAGACTGCAATGTAAAACAGTTATCAATAGTCGAATAACCTGACATAAAACCAGCCTTAGCTTCATTTATTATGCTATTGTCTTCAGCCCATGAATTAAGCCTTTTATTCAAGACACTAGAAAATATTTTACAGAATGTGTTTATCAATGAAATCCCTCCATAATTATTAGGATCATGTACTGAACCTGACTTGTGTATTGGACAAATAATACTTTTTGCCCATTGTGATGGAAAAGTTCCAGATTCGAAAATAGTATTAAAGAGCCTAGTTAAAGCTGGCGTGATAGTATTTCTCGTTTGAACGATAAATTGTGAGTCTATACCATCTGAACTTCATATTCAGTTATTGGGCAGTTCAAGATATTGTCTTCACCGTAAACGTTATCGTTTTGACACAAAGTCGGAATTTCATCGACTTTTGTGTCATGTAATAAGGTTTTAAAATATTCATACCATTCCATAGTCGAAATATCTACAGGCCTATTTGCCTTCATTCGTGAATGTTTAAGTACCTGCCAGAATTTATTTGGACTACCCCGAGTGGAAACTAACTCTTCTGGTTTATCTCCAAAATATCGGTTTTTCTTTTTATTACAATAGGATTTAAATGCATTTTTAGTAATTATATAACAATTTAGACCATGACATTTATTTGTTACCCTAAATTTACTGAGTAGAGAATACTTTTCGTATTTTAATTCATTTTCGTAATTTAGAGTCCCACCACGGAGGCTGCAAGGAAACATTCTCTTTTGAACGATTACAGCTTAAATGTAAGTCGTCTGCTACAGAAGTATACAGGCCTACCAAAAGATCCACAGCATCATTAACATTATGATATATTGATTCTATGATACAGTCATACCTTAGAGTGAATTTTAAAATAAATTCTGCTATAAATTCCTCTTTTCTTTCACATTTCCATTTATAACATTTGTATTCACTATATTCGTGTAAAGGTTGAGGTTCATCACCTTTTTGCTCATGCCTACACAAAGGGAATAATAATTTACATGATAACGGAAAATGATCGGACTCATCTCTATCTAAAACTTCAAAATAATGTTGATATAAACTTAAACAAATTAGTAGATGCTATGTGATAATACACTACAGAGGCGTCATTATTGGCTATACATGTTATGTTACCATTAAAGTCCGCGAATCTACCATTTAAAAAATGTATATCAGATAAACAGCATAAATCAATCAGATTCTTTCCAAAGTTGTTGAATTTAATGTCTTTGTTATTACGTGGCATATTAAAAGTATCACCCTCATAAGGCACCTCGGAAAAAATAAAGTCCAAATTCTCATCTGGTATATAATCTAAAAAATCCTTTGTTTGAGCATTAAAATCCCCCGCCAAATAAAGCAAACATTCTGGATATTCATCCTTAATATAGGTCAAAATGTTATCTAAAATTTCAATGCCGTCTTGCTCTACAGTATCATATATATATGACCCCCTCTGGGAAACATAAGGAAACAGTAAATCTATATTTTGAGTTAGATAAAAGTTTCCACAATTCAGTAGTAATATTATGCAATTCTGTGTATGTTTACAAATACGTATAACAAAACCAGATTTAATCTGTTCATCTTTAACAAAGACACAAACACCTCCGTTATTTCTACAAAAAAATGAAACGTTTCTGCCTAACCGCATCAAAACATGTATATCTGTCTAAAGTGTTCTCCTTCATAATCACCCCAAGTATCCTGTAACCCAATTATATCAAATTGTTTCACAAAGTCTAACACTCTATTGTAACAGTTGTCTAAATATTTTTTAAACCCACAAATGTTCCATGATATTAAATTCAAACAAGATGTCAATGCACGTGTTTCATTATTTACAATGTGTGCACTTCCTGTGCGGTTAATCGAACCTTGACCTCCCAATCAGTATATTTCTGTATTTGTCCAATCATCTTCTCGTGCGTACATGTGCCTGTGAAGTGTATCTTCACTCCGGCATTCCTCCTCGTGGTAACGAGCCTCACTTTCACTTCCTGAATCACCCCTATTGGCTCCTTGCACAGAAGGCGGGGCATCATTGTCAACATTACCACGTGTATTGATTGTCATTTTTTTCGGCTTGTATTTATAATTCCAATTCGTTTTAATGTATTTGTTGAGTACCTTAATAAGTCTTTATCAATCAATAGGTAATCGTATTTAACAACCAAATATTTGTCCTCTCTAGCTTCAAGCATTTTCTCGCCCAATATCCGTCTATGCCTTTTCACTCTATCGGTAAAATCCTCGTGCACCAAGCAGTCTGAATCTGTGTCGAGGGCGCTTCTAGCTGTATTTAGTACACACTGCTTATCCTTGAAGTGTGTAAACTTTACAATAACACACGGTCATTTCCATTTCATTTTCTGACTAATATTAGGTAGTCTGTGCGCTCTTTCTATTGCGATATCATTAGGATTAGTCTTAAATAAATCATTACCAAGAAAGTCACGAACCTTTTGCTCAGTAACATCTCATGATTCTGAAACTTTCCCTGATAATCCGTTAATTCTCAAATTATTTCTTCTAGAAAATGCCTCCTGTTTGCGGATCTTCTCTTCTAACACAAATAATTTCTCGTTTAGTTCACAGTTTTTCTCACACAGTAAGCGGTTCTCCACATTCAAATCATCACATGTTTTTTGTATATTTTGCATTTTATCGTTCAAATTTTGCATACTATGATTAATATTCGACATGCTTGTACTCACGTCATTCCTGAAAGATTGGATCAGCTTGGACAGCTCGTCAATACTTGGATTTGATTTTTCAGCAATTCTGACTTCGCCATTTCAGACACAGACAACACCGACTGTCTCCGATTCAATTAGTCCGTTTAGCTTTTCTCCTTCCATTTTCTTTTTTCCCAACATTGTCTTTCAGAGGTCCCAGGTTTTTCTCTACACCCGCCATTACTAACAGCATGGCTACCACGAGGCTCAATCGCAACCCAATTGAAATAGTCCTCTATGCAAATTTAAGTCCTCTGAAGTTTCTTTTTCTTTTCACAGGCATTGACAAACATCCAGTGCGTATTCTCCAACACTCAGCACTAATCCCCATTGTATATAAAGTATAAACTCTCAATTTTTTTTTATCAGCTTGATTCAATGACACATCCTTTCACTACCATAGGTGGCGCATTGAAAAGCACAATTATAACTCGATGAGCGATGGGCCATCATGGCCATCTTGTTAACAAAAATACTTCCGATCTATAACTGAGGAGAATTAATGATAGATATTTAATTTAAGCTGTTTTTCTGTTAAATAGTCTTAACATCTGATGAGTTGTAAAGAGTTACAAAGTTTGGTCACATATTAGCATAAGTCACAGGTGATCAATATAGGGCCATCTTGGCTCTCTTGTCTCCAAAACTACTTGCTGTATTTTCATAAAACATCACATGAAGCATCAGTATGAGGTCTAGTTGTGCATATTATAATTTGGGGTCACTAACTCAAAGGTCAAGGACATAGGGGAGAGACATATATTTTTTTCGTGAAAAACAATCTTTAGTTTTACACCGTTTTCATTATTGAACACTGCTAGAATTATAATTATGCATTAGGTAAGTTAATGTTATGTGAAGAATGGTTAAAATAGTCTGGTAAATATACCGGATTGTCCTATGTGCAGTAAGAGTTTTATAACATTTTAACCTGGAAATCTTTTTGCCTTATTGGTGTTACTGAAATGTGAGTTGTACTTCTTGATGAGTGTTACATCATTGAAACATTTTACTACACACTGAGCACCATCAGCTTATCACACTGAGCACCAACGTAGACTTCATTTTGATGATGATTGTAGCATATAGACGATGAAGCATGTAGACTATCTATCATTGGCTGATCTTGCTTCAAGTCTGCTGAGATATGATGAATGGTGCCATCCTCCCAACAGCACACCAGCAGTGATCCATCACCTAACATCAACATTCCCCTTGGTCTAGGAAGATCCTTGTATACAGCTGATACATCACCTTGTAATGTTATACTGACTATACACTCACTGCCAGGGTCACTGATATAGATAAGTCTTGAATCCTCACTCACCACAATATAGTGTGGATATTTCAGTATATCACTATTCAGGGAAATTGTGTTGTGGACATTACCTTTTGTATCCAGTATAACAACCTTGTTAGGATCTCGACATACTACATAGAGATGATCTTGATGATAAGTTATACCACTACACCTAGCTTTAACAGGAACTGTGTGAACAGTTGACAGTTTGTTGTCTGATGTCATTATAAGGATCTCATTCTTCTCTGGCATTGTTACAGCTATTTGGTCCTGAGGTAGTGTTGTAATGTCATAGGGGTATGAGTCCAGCTTTTTCTCTTCTACTACCTGTTTACTTTGTGTGTCCAATACTTTCAGTTTATTGTTCTCACAATCAGCCAGCACAAGTTTGTTAGAGGATAAGACAGCACACCCTGAGATAGAGCAAAGGCACTTATCTGACTTTGTTTTGATATTTATATCTTCTTTATGCGTGACTCTGTCTATCTTCCAAGGAAAGAGCCGGAGCTTCCCCAACAGGTCTTGTTTGGAAAGCATCTTCTGTAGGTCTTGGTTGGGTTCAAATCTGTATTGCATGTTGGTCTTATTTAATATTTCTTTAGATTTCTTTATCTCATCAGACTTCAGTTTGGACATGGCTTGTTTGATGACAATATAAAGTTGTCCATTTTGTTTTGTAGTTTTGTTGTCTTGTAGACTGGACTGAAGTTTGCTGATGTCTGTAGAAACTTGTGTACATGTATCAAGCACACCCTGGACTATCTGCTTGTCTGAGGTCTTCTTTTTGTTGACTTCTGCCTGAATTTCATTTCGCATATGCTGTATGCAGTCATTTACTTCTTTCTGAAATTGATCAATTTCTTTGATCAGACCTTCACCACAGGAGTCAATCTCTTTTCCTCTTTCGGTAGCTTTTTTCACAACAGTGTTTACCTCTAACATTTTCTGACCAAGGAGCCTTGATGTCCCTCTATATTCCTCGCTGTCCCCAATCCCTGAACATTTGTCAGGTATATAATCAAGGTTGCATGTCCTGTGATGTAAAGATACGCAATCATGACAAGCTAGCTCTTCATGTTGTTTACAGAAAAATTTAATCACTTGATCTTTGTGTACCTGGCACTTCTCAGTACACACATCGGAATGTGTTTTGGGAATGCCTTGCTTATCAATGCTATCTCTGTCGAGGAGCTGGTGATCTTTTGATGCTTTTGTTCTTTGATGATATGTAAAGCAATTCTTGCATAGATATTCTTTACAATCTAAGCAAAAGCCATGGGCCTCTATATGCTGATCGGCGGTCAAGCATGGATCACAGCTGTGGTCGAAGTCCTCTGTAGACCCTCTGTATACTGACCCAGAAAAGTCAGATATCATTCGTCCAGGGACAGCCATATCTGTGGAAAAATGAATTTATATAAAATTAACTTCCTTCTTCCCTGATGAGATGTAAATAAATTCTAGATTGATAAGAAAGAAACAGATTAATAAAGGGATATTAGGGATCAGAGATATCAAGCTAAATTGTTTTATAAATAAATTGAATGAATATAAATATTGCATATTACCATCAAATTCTATATATTAAAGCCAGATTTTAGAATCCTAAAGTTTGTATCACAGATTTTGTGATTTCCAAAAAGTGTTTTAATTAAACTTCCTTTTCTTAAAAATATGTCTATAAATAGCATGTTCTAAATACTACACCTGAAGGGGTGATAAAACAGCTTTATTCTTTTAAATGTGGACACAAAAGTTATTTCCCTTTAGCTATAATAGAATAGTTGTGAATCTCATACCTTCTGAAATGTATTTAGTTCATAATGTCAAGAAAGAGAGAAAATTTACATCTTGTCTTAAGAAAAGTAATTTGTTTGTTTTATTAAATGTAAACACTTTATGTAAACAGTTACCTTTTGAATTGTTTTCAGGTTTCATTTTGTATTGAAGATGCTGGCAGAGTCAGAGGAAGGTCAGATCTGCCTGTTGAAGACAATGTATGAAATTTGGGGCACACATCCACAGGTAATGTACTTAAATACTTGTACATTTCTTAGATGTTGAGCCAACAACTTTTCACTTCTTCATTTTGATGGACTGACAAGGAAATGAAGGGTGATTTTTCTGTAATTGTAAAAAAGTAAAGTACAGTCTAACTTGCCCATGCGACCATGTGTATTTAGCTGCCTTAGTCTTCAGCGACCGCTTTTGAATCCCCCTCGAGCGTTTTTACGCTGCTTTGCTGTTGCATTAAGCAACTTTTGTCTAACATTACCAGTAATTTGCGACCCATAATCAGTCTTTTGTTGTTATTAGCCAACCATTTGTGTGCAAACAGATCATTTCTAAGCAAACTGACCACTTTAAAGTTGCTTTTAACGTCCCAATTAGGCACGGAGGTGTCAAATCTCATAAGGATTATTGTCTTTTGTCCGCAGGTGTTAATTGTCGGGTATTAACCAACTTTTGGTACTTTCGTGTACAAACTAATTTGCTATTTTTGGAAAATTACCACGTGACATAAGGACGTTTATTTACGGAAAATATTATCATCCAATCAAAAACCTTTGTTGGTCCCAAAGTCTAAGCCTAAAGAGTTGACACTTTTATGTTACAGTAGGACAGTATCCACATAACTTTATGGAATTTGATTCTGTAGTCACATTGAAAAAACAGAATGTCTGTAAAATCCAAGGGAAATTGTTGTTGTCTTAGGTGAAGGGTTGCATTAAGAGACCGTTTTATTAAGCAACCGGTTTTGGCCTTTCCCTTTGGTGGTCTTTTTATACAAGTTTGACTACATGTTTTTATTTTTTCTAGTCATTTTAAAGCATGGTCAAGTGATTTTGTATAATTACAAACATAAAACAGAAACTACTGCTTTGGAATGTAGGTTCCATTGTACTTTATTTCCCCTATAAATGATAGTGGTGCATATAGACAAGCTTCTATAAACCCAGATTATAGACTGGTTCACTTTTAAATTAATTATGTTATGTTTGTTCTCCCTAGATGATGGTTGTACTGGCAGACAAGCTCCTGAAGACCCAGATTGTAGACTGCTCCTCTGTGGCAAATTGGCTATTCTCAGCAGATATGGCACCAGACTTCACAAGGTTGTTACCTTTTTTAGGAAATGTAAAGTTACATGGAAAAACTACAGATTTCTGAACCCATTTAAGAAAGATCCAGTCATGGCCGAAAATTGAATGTTTTATCTGTAAATAAAGACAGAAAGTGTTGTCTATACTCATATGCAACAGTTAGATTTTAGCTGTTCTAATGTACTTCATTGTTTAGATATATTAAATCTTCCATTTTATGTATGTTTCCATTTCGTCAAATATGTGCTGTCAGTTATTGAATTAAAATTTAAGTGGAAAATTTCTAATGTACTTCATTGTTTAACTATATATAATCTTTATGATTTTTGTATAGTTAATCTTTCTGTTCTAAATTATAAATTTTAAATTCTATAGTCTGGATTAATTTTCCAAACAACTTACCTTTGATCCATTTAATAAGATAGAATAAACTATTCAAGTTTGTTGGCCTCGATAGCTCAGTGGTTAGGGTGTTTGCCTCTGGAATGTTCGAATCCCAGCCTGAGCATGAGGTGTGTCCTTGGGCAAAGACACACAAACCACACGTGCCTCAGTCTACCCAGCTGTAAATGGGTAGCAGCGATGAAAAACTCGCTGCCTCTCTCTCGCGAATGTGATGACATCTGGAATGAGTGTTCGAGAGTGTTTAAATAAGCTACAGAGCTTTCTTTGTAATCAAACTTAAATAAATTCATATTCAAGTGGCAGGATAAAGTTATTTTTGTAAATCTGAATGTTACAGGAACTACGTCTGGGAGATCATGCACTCTACCATCAACAAGATGAGTAAGCACGTGGAGAAACTTCAGAAAGAGGCTGAAGAATCTAGGGACTTACTTGATGCTGCTAAGAAAAAGGTAGGGTCTTATTCTAAATGAAACGGATAATTGGGAAATAGCAAGTTAACAATGTATAATCCTTAAAGAACCTGTGGAAAGAATCAGTAGAAATAAAATGTCATAAGCATGGGGAATAAATGTTTATGGTGTGTTTTGTATTCATGGTCTATGCTTACTGTCAAAATTACCACAAAATCAAAATGTTCTCAATATTTACAGTCAATTATAGGGTGAACTGTTTCGTAAGTTACATATGATATACAGTCGAGTCTCGATTATTCGAAGTGCCGGGGAACAAGATTTTACTTCGAATAATCCATGGGTTCGAATAAACCAAGACCCGAAGATGGCCATGATTGTTATATAAATGACGTCAATATATACATGTATATAGCTATCAGGACGCTAGATATACATTGGGGACATTTAGATGAAAGGAAAAGAGAAATAAATCATATCAAGCGTTAGTTTAATTTTTACACCTTAGCACATATAACGGTTTTCACAAGTTGAGCGTGTCAGCAATTATTGGTTTGATTGGAAGCATTTCAAATAATGGGTGTGAAATTCCGTACAAACTTGTCAATCGGACTGAAAAACACTTCAATTCACCAGGTATTCGGTAAAATTTTTGAATAACCCGTTTATTTTCATATACATTATATATAAAACATTTCAGGGTCCAATAATTGGATTACACCAGGTATGACTAATAGGTTGTTGAATAATCGGTCACTGTAGTTATAGAACAATAGCTGAAGATGTTCTTAAAGGTCTTGGTTCAGCCAGTCCGTTCACCTCCTGAAGACTACATGCAGTATTCATGTTTCAACTATGTCTGGTCAAGGTCACATTTAGGGTCAAAGGTCATGTTGCTTTATCTCTCAAACCTTTTGAATAATTTCCTTGAAACCTTCGGGCAAATGTTAATCTCATGGAGAGAATCTGTTTCTTAACCAAGCTTGGCTCAAGGTTACTGAAAGGTCAAAGGTCACCAGACTGTATCTCAACCCTGTGAGGGATTTTTTTATCAAACTTTGGTCAAATGTTTATCTAACCATGATGAGGTCAAGGTCACTCTTGGGGTCAAAGGTCATATGTAGCTATATCTCCAAAACCCCTTGAAGGATTTTCATGAAACTTTAGCCATATGTTCATCTCATCCCGTCATATTTGGTCAGGGACTTTTCCACTTGTTTATACTAAAGTTATATATGTTATATAGATGGCTGATGGTTTGGACTATGAGGAGGATGATGAGATCCCAACAGAGGAGAGGGTAGAAAGGATGGAGGAAAGACTCGAACTTGTACAGAATCAACAGAAACGCCTGTTTCTCATCATTTTTCAGGTAGTTAAACATACTGCAGAATTGTACGCCTATAAATATTCTTTCAGATGTGTCTGTACAGGAGATGGTCTGTGGGTCCTACATGTACAGCCTCACAGGTCAAATTGTACATTCAATATACTTCACACATCAAAGTTTTAGTTCTGTTAGACAAACGTAGTATTGTTGACACATTATGAAAATGTACCATAAATATTTCATTGCTTTTACTCTGCTATTCCCCCTTGTCACAGTCACCATGACCAGCTTTGTTAGATTCTATTGACCATATGTACTAGAGAAAACATGTAAGTTTGGATAGCACAGGTCATTTTAAATATTTCTATTTAATACAGTGTAAAACCATGAAAATCTTTTAGCTCAACTGAGCCAATTTTGATCAAACTTCACAGGAATGGTGCTTTGATGGTCCTCTTCCAAAATTGTTCAAAGAAATGATTCTACTTAGAAATCTGGTTGCCATGGCAACAGAAAGTAAAAAGTCTTAACACATGGAGGACAAAGAGCATGTAGTATTGCCCAATAGACCTCTACCAGGAGTGTTCAAATCATGACCCCTAGGTCAAAATTAACCCCGCCCAGTGGGTGACCTGTTTTACATGGACTTACGTAGGAAAAACTTAGTATTTTTCTCTAAAACCATTATACCAAGAGCTTAGATATTTGGTATGTAACATTGTCAAGGGAACCTCTACCAAGATTGTTCAAATCATACCACTGGGGTCAAAATTGACCAGTCCCTAAGGGTTGCTTGTCTGTATATAGTGTTACAGGGAAATTCTCGGTGTGAAGGGCAGTGGTACTCAGGCGAGCGATATAGGGCCATCATGGCCCTCTTCTTTGACAATCTAATCGACTTAGAGTTTGTTAGGTATATCTTCATTTCTATCTTGTCAAGAACAGAAGTTACTCGGTGCCTGTTTTCAAAGCATTCCTTAGTTATATCAATCCTTCTTGAACAAGTTTTAATATAGCCATTTTGAACAGAAATATAAATTTACAACCATTCCCAGTAAAATTCAAGGAGAATGAAATGCTAAGTTTTATTTATTTTGTTTTTCAATTTCAGAGATTTATCATCATTTTAACTGACCATTTAGCGAGATGCGAGAGTGAGGGTATAGATTACCAGACACCATGGTACAAATGGGTCATCGAGAGACTTCAGGAAGTGTTCCTTCTGGTGGGAAATTATTTATGCTATAAAGAACAGAGTCCTAGATTTTAGTACATCAGATAGTATATGAACATTCCTGTGTAGAAAGGAGTGGTTTCTTCTTGGCAGTCATTGAACATAATTAATCAGGGACGTGTTTTAGGGCAATACCTACCTGCTTAGATTAGAAAACCTTGAAAAGAATGATAGGTGAACAGTTTAGAGATGATTTTGCCCTTTCAGTTTTAGATCCTGGTTTCTTTTAAAAGATTCAAAATATTTTTAAAAATTGTATTTTGGGGAAATATCAGTTTTTGATGTTAAGCAAGATTGTATATGTACTAGGTTTTTTGTCGTCAAGATGTCAACCTATTGTATTCCACAGATGGCTTGTAAACTTTTCCTTGAGAACACCCTACAGGTCACCATTTTCATTTGACTTTCATGGAACTTGTTCAGAAGGTTGGCTGCAAGCTGTAAATGATCCCTGTGGGTCAAAGGTCAGGGTAACAGTGACCTGAACTTCGAAATTTATTTCTGCTCAATATCCTGAGATCTATTTCACCCACAGTCTTCAAACTTCATAGGATGATTGGTGTTACTGAGTAGATGATCCCTACTGTCTTTAGACTCAAGGTCAAGGTCACAGTGACCTCTGTTAGCTTTTCATTGATAACACTCTACAGGTCACAATTTTCATTTGACTTTCATGCAACTTTCTCAGATGTAGATGATTCCTATTGTTTTTGGGATCAGTGGGTCAAGGTCACAATGATCGCTACTTAATAACAATTTCCAGACTGCATATATAGAGTACCAAAAAAACTGCTCATCTGTTAGATGAAACTTAAGTCACCTATGAAAGGCTGACAATAATTTAGAAGATAATTCTAGCATGTACTGTTTCTAAATCTTTATTCAAGTTATAGCTCATTGCATAGTTCATAGCATATTTATAGCTTAATGCATGCAGTCTTCATTGGAATATTACAAATGAAATAGCATGCAATGTAGACAATGATTAGATGCAAAGTGGACATAGTCTACACTAGTCTATCATAGCTGTAAATGCAGAGAAAAATTAAAAACAACTCTGGTGGAGTGAAGATAAAATTAATGTGCTTTCTATTGATCATAGACTATGCTGGTCTACCAGAGCTGTAGCAGCAGAGGACAATGTTTTAAAAACAGTGGGGGAGTGACGTTAAACATGCTTTCTATTGTATTAAGACATGTATACATGTGTAATGTAAATATTTCTCCTTTCAGCATCACAGCCTTGTATTTAAGTACATCAACACGTTAGAGAGTTTGTTATTCACCAGTGACATTGACATTCATATCCTCGAGGTTTTCCAGCAGTTCTGTGCCCTCAGATCATAAGGATTGTAGAAGCCCTACACCTAGAACATAGGGATTGTAGCAGCCTGCACCTAGAACATGGAAACTGCAGGATGAAAAAAAGCTGTATGAAATATCTCAGTTTTCAGAATCAATTCAGTAGATTTTACTGGCAGTGTTAACTATTGAAATTTTGAGGCTTATCAGTTTACATTTGAAACAGTGGAAATAAATCTCTCAGTATGAGTTCAGTTTTGAGGATTATTACTGTGTGTTAAAATGTCCAGTAACAGTGTGTGTGTAGAAATTTAGGATGAAGATAAGTGCATAATTTCTGTATCACATTTAAGAAAGAGGGAAAATCATTCATTTTTCAAGATGTTTCAGGTTTAAAGACTTTTCTGATATTCTTTTAAGGGAAATGAAACTTGTTCAGAATTATCCATACCAGTACTGTAAAACAAGTACTATATTTTTAACACTGTCAACATTTTTTTGTGCCATTAGTTACCTTTTTTGGTGACATGTAGTGTGTCGACTGAGCAAACAGAAAGCTGGGAAGTAAAAGCTTTCCAGGTAAAGGTATTTTTTCACATTAACACAAATTCACACACTCATTTCATTTCATTATTGATTTGATTCGACAGGTATTTCTCAGTGTGTTTGCAAATAAGTTTTTATATTGCAGGCAATGCATTGAGGTTCAGTATCATTTTGAAGGCACATAACTATTGAAAAATCAAAATAACTTTGAAGAGGGTTGTTGTAGATGTTGGACCAAGAAAGTTTCAGCATCTTGAATTTTTGCTTATTAAAATTACCCCCATTTTAGTAGGATTTGGTTACTTAAAACAGTTTGCTTTCGTAATCAAAGTTAACAAATTTAAGTTTTATGACAAGTGCGGGGCAAACATCTAGGTGTATATTGTCACTACCTCAATGTTGTGGACAGTGATAGGTGGTCTTTAGTGTAAGAAATAAATCTTGAAGTGGGCTTTAAAATGGACTTGAATACATATATCAGCCTTGAAAAGGTGCTTGCATTTTTCAGAGTTCATCAGTCTGAATCTTTTCTAGAAATGAATTTTGATTCGGCAAATCAATGTTCACTAGTATTCTCATATAACTTTTGTCTTGTTTGCCATTTGTGTATTGCTGTTATGCCTTCTTAACACTTTACTTAGTTTCCAGAGATTTACAATCATAATTAATTTTTAATGCATTTCATTTCCAAAGTAGCAGACATTTATAATTGGAAATTCTCCATCAAAGTTCGGTTTTCACAGGTTTATTAGACAGTAATATATCGAAGCTCAGGAGCTACTAGAAAAAGGAAGATCTTGTTACTGGAACGTAGCTTAAAGAACATTAGAAAACTAAATTTAATTTCATATTGAATGAAATGTTTAAATGTCTATTGTCATTAAAGTCAGCCATCATTTTTCTCCTTGTATTTATTTCTAACTCATCCGAGCATAAATACTCAGGATGAGGTGGGGAGTTGTTATGACCACTCACTGTCCAATAGGAAGCATCCATCTGTCTGTTTGTCCACTGTTCCTTCAAATGACATCTCTTCTGAAACCACTTAATGGGAGACGATGGAGCTTGTCTTGGATGTTCCTCTACTAAAGTTGTTGAAAGAATTCCAGGTGCCATGGCACGCAAAAGGAAACAGTATCTTCTTACCCTTATGTGCAAGGTCCATACCTTAGATATGTTGTGTGTGGCCTTGTCTAGTGTTCCTCTAGGAAGTTTATTCATATCATGCCTCTGGTGT
>JAFMSR010002014.1:0-24911 GCA_022818135.1 Saxidomus purpurata | reverse complement strand
CAAAGATGGTTGGCGCAATTTTGAGTATATGAAAGCGATTGGTAGCTATATTTCATAATAAAAACTTGTGTCAAGTTTAATTTTTATGCAGTCAGAATACGCCAAATGCCACAAAATGAGAAATATTGTGCACCCTAACCGGATAACTAACCCAGTGCCCTTTGCGTATGGAGTTGTAAGAGCAAACGCTCTCCCGACTGAGCTAACCGGCCATTCCGTAACGTGGCATGTGCATCAGGAAAACAAACTTAATCCTTGTTTTTCTTATCAAATATGATACTCGAAAAAATGACCGTTATTCACTGGCCGAGAATTAGTTTGGCGGTAGCAACATATTATATGAACTATTTACGTACTAAAATTATAAAACCATTCAAGAAATACTGAAAATGCAAGAGTATTTCACTACCATTTTTCATTTGAATTTTTCAGGTGCCTTACAGAGTAAATTTCTCAAATCAAAAATGTTAAACATTCTTCTCATTTCATTGGCAGATGAAACATTTTCAATTTCCGGTCAAAAGCGAGCTTAATACGGCTGCGTCGAAAAATAAGTGATAATGCTCAAGTAGACAAAACAAAATTTTCAGAAAGACAAGAATAAACGATTTATACTCCTTCAGTAATGAGCATTTTCATAGTTATAACAACAAGTGGGCCACGATGGTTCTATATCGCTCACTTGAATACCACTGCACTTTCCTAAGGAAGTCATTTGTTGCTGAAGGGAGTCAGTAGTTGCTAAGGAAGTCACTGGTTGCTAAAGAAAGTCACTGGTTGCTTGGGGACTTAGTTGTTGCTAAGGAAGTCAATGGTTACAAAGAAAGTCGCTTGTTCCTAATAGAAGTCATTGGTGTTAAGGAAGTCACTTGCTCAAAGAGAGAGTCACTGACTGCTAAGAAAGTCAGTGGTTGCTTGGTAAGTTGCTAAAGAAACTCATTGGAAGCTAACGTTTTCAACTGACTCTATCTAAAGATATGGGACTCCCCCTGCGGGCGTGGTCAATTTGACCCCTTGGACAACATCGAAGCTCTAGACCTAATGATTTTGCAAAAGGTGATTTTTAAAGTTTTTCTTATACCTACATTTACAGGATCAAAAGCAACTAAGAAAGCTATATATTTAACAAGCTAACGTAAATAAATTCGTTTTCCAAAGCAGTTGTCAAAGTTGTATATCATTTCACACATTTTGACACAATGCGATTAATTAATAAGCAAAGCTCGATATTACGCCGGGCATTAATGACAAAGGTTTTGTAATATATTAAGATTAAATATAATTATGCATTTCTATAATCCCGTGTTAATATAGGACTAGATAAGATGATTTATAACCCTTCCAGGAAATGTCCAGCCGTTTGATTGGCCAATTATCCGTAAATAGAAATTGATATTAACGGACAAGCCGGTAATATACAATTAGCATACCACGTCATTATGCCCTACGCTAAAAGGGTTCGAAATTTTTAGGGTACGCAATAACGGCTCTGGTTACGAAAATTATTGGTACGTATATCAACGGAGCATTAATTGAGAAGAAGTATGAGGTTTTGTATCGAGTCGTAAGGAAGAAAAAACATCTTTAGGAATGTATATGAAAACGATTTATTCACATTTCTAAGTTCCATCCCGTATTCGTAGGAAAGGTCTTGCGTTTTTCATAATAAGATGGACGATGACAAGATCAATTTCCTACAGTATTTGTAACGTTGTTTTGTGTCGCCACGAAGTGATATTGTGATATCTTACGGATATTTGCAGGTGTGCTTACGCTCAGTCCTTATTTGAATTTTTCAAAATTTAAGAAAAGGAAAGGTGATAAAATTCTTATTTGTTTTGAAGTGGCCTAACCGCTGGGATAATGTAAATCTACGCGGATAATAAATCCCCATATACCAATTCAAAAAATCAAATACCATATAATTTTAAGTTTTCGCAAATTTTGCAAGAAAATGAAAATGCAACTGGTACACTAGGTAAATATCACATACTACAAAAATTGCGTTCTGTTAGAAAAATCAAACCATCTATCTCAAACTGCCAAATACGTTGTATCTTTTGATTACACCTGAAGTAAACATTTTCTAAGCCGGCTGATAATGTTTGTTTTGTTGATGCATATCAAGATATATTTGTTTGCATTAGACAGTCAGTTAACCCCTTAGTATTATGGACTCCATCTTTGCCATTACTTTCTAATATATTTGCTGGTTCACAGTGTGATGGGAGAGGAAAAACAGCGTCAAAAACAAATTTACAGGATGTAAAACGATAGGCATCCAACTGTTCTCATCCCTGATAGAGCAAATACTTAATAATTCAATCATGATAACTGGCATCGTTCACGCACAGAACCCTTGAGTTTAGCAGAGACGTTTATTGAGAGATCTGTGAAAATATTTTGGTACTATTTTCTTTCTAGAGTACATTAAATCCCAAGGGAACTATTTGAATAAGATTCAGTTAATTACTCTCATCCATCAAAGGGTACACATTTCAAATCCTCCACACAAATTAATCATGATCAATACTAATGCTCGATATGAGACAAAAGAACAACTTAAAAGATTCTATCAAAACCACACTACTAAATAGACATTTAGAAAGGATGACGTGACGTTTTAGATGTTTTTGCAAGGACGTTACCTCGTGTTGTAAATATACTGTCTTTCTCCAATACACATGGCTTTTCAACAGCCCATAAAAACCAACATTGAAATGTAAGGAAAAGTTGAACTTGAAGATTTCGTTATACATATCTATGATATAAAATAAAAAGAAGCAAAAAAATTATTTGTTTTGTCTTTGCTGAGGTTTCCTTTTCAAATACTTAGAGGTGAAGGGAAGCTCGTGTAAATTGTGTTTTGGGTGGTTATAATTCTGTGTTTTGCAAATTACATTAAAGTCAACCAAGGAACATTATCACAGGTAGTTAGACTGGTAACAGAAATACATAGGAGCCAAATGTATTTCCGGTTCAAAAGTAAGCTGTGTCTGACATATACCATTTTCTGACGTATACCAATTTCTGACATACACCACTTTCTGACGTTTATCAATTTCTGACGTATACCAATTTCTGACATATAACAATTTCTGACATATACCAATTTTTAACATTTTCCATTTTATGTTTGGTATTGACGACATAAAAGTGTTTATTGATCTTGTTTTGAATCGGTTCTAAAGAGTTTTTCTTTCAAGTATATAAAGCTGCTCGCTCTAAAATTTTGGTGAAAAATTAAAATTCTTCAAACTGTATGAAAATAACATATTTTAGAACACATAGAAATGTTCCAGTAGAAATCCCGGTAAAGTATACCTGTAGATTTGAAAAAATGCGCTACCAAATAATAAAGCGTTGCAAACGCTTTTGAAAATCCAATATAAACATATAGCGTAGCGGTGCCGTAAAACCAACATTTTCAATCGATTTCTGCAAATTCCTACCTAGATTTTTGCTGATATTTTGATACTAGCCTTTAGTTTTATATTTATGTATTAGAATGTAATCTTTAAAAAAATGTTTTTCAATGGTAACTGAGAGCGAGCAGCTGATAGAAAAGAACTCAAGATCTGGCAGATCATCGTCGTCCGTGTTTTATACATAAGTCAAGTATTAATATTGAATGAGAGTAAATATTTACAATAGAAATACAAGTGCAGAAATATATATGCTTTAAAGATAGAATCTGGAATTTAAGATTTAAAGAATACATGTACTACAACAAGAAAGGGAATCCGACATTCTTTGAAATTATTTTGCACAATACAATACGTCTCTCATAATTCTTTTAAGAATGGCATACTTGTTAAACCTTATCTTATAGTATATGAAATGTATTTTATTGTGATATTGTACACCAACATGAATGGTGAGACGTAAAAAAGCTATATAAACTGGTCATCTAAAAATCGAAATAATATTCATTCCAGCGCTGTTTTCGTCTAATTTACAATTATTTTAGCAGTTATAAACCACCTTAGCCTTCATGGATAATTACTGCACATCAGAACTCTAAATCATTGTTTTCGTTGGACGATGAACACCGCTGAAACGATTTTTTTCGTAATTAAAATGAGCATAACCCGAATCAGTCATTATAAGCAACATTAATGGATCATATGAGCCATGTGGCCGATGAAATGCAGACAAAATATTTTAAAAAGTGAAAGCATGTGATTTTCTTTAAGCACCCATCGTATGATTTCATTCTTTGAAAGCAGATCTTTGACATCAGCTCTTAACAAAGTTTCACACTTCTTTGATGCAGCAGCAGCAGACATTCTGTTACAAACAACTTTAACCTTAATACCCCGAAAATAGGTAGCTAATGATCAAGATTGCAGGATCTCATTTATTCAGTTGCTTTTGCCAATTTAAAACTGCATTATCTTTTACCTTGGTTTACTGGCTGGATGTGCCTTTTGATCAGAAATTGCAGTTAATTAGTATATCTGGAGTAAAACCCCTTTTTAAGAACGATTGAAGAACAATAGGTTCATAATACAAAGGAAGGAAAAGTAGTTCCGCATATTCATACATATATTTTTATCTTTTGGGAGCGTCATTATTAAATGTGCAACTCTGATTAAAGTAACTTGCGCATCTAAAGCATTCCCTAGCATATAATTTGAAAAAAACTTCAGATTAAAAACAACGAGTTGTTGTCATAATTATTAAAAAATTAATGTTTTAGAAAATCACCATTGTAACAGTATATTTAATTTTCCGTTCTTTAATTTGTGTTATTTAAGTCTCAGATTTTGGTAAAAATAATCTCAAACGATGAAAGAGTATTTTAGAACATATGTGATATAAAAAGGCCCAGGAAACAGCACGTACATCTAAAATTCGAAAAAACGCTCCAAATTCAAAAGCGTGCAAACGCTTTTGAAATTTCAATATAAACATAGAGTGTAGCGTGCCCTGTAACCGACCTTTTCAACGATTTCGCATATCCTACCTAATTTTGCTTATTTTTTATTCTAGCCATTAGCTTTATATTTATTAATAAGAATGTCAATTTTTTTGAAAAATATTTTTTTCAACGGTAACTGAGAGCGAGCAGCTTTAATGACTCACCCCTTTCAGGGACTGCTTTGTTCCGTAGTGTTTTATTGTGCAGATTTATCATGTAGTGAAATATGCTACTATTACATTCATCAGTAAAGACCAAATGCACAATCAAGATGTACAGATTTCTGTATTGACATAATTTGTGTAATTTTTGACATTTCACACTACAGACACCTGTATTCAGTAGAGGTTAATGCACTAAATATTTCCTTCGAAACGTCAAATTCGAACATTGTTCATGGTTGTTTTACTAGAGATCCTTTTTGCTGTATTTGATTACAATTTTGCTGTGTAATTTAAATGATTTGTAGGAAACAATGCATGCGCTGTGTTATGGCGTTGAATCTCAAAACACTCAAAATGTCTTTCAGCATCTGTCTATCCGTAATCAAAAAGAATGATTAAGTATTATTTTGATAGTTTATTTCCTGCTACATGTAAAAACATTTATAGTTAATTCGGCTTTGTGAATAAGATAATATAAAGTAGAGGGTTGGGATGTATAGTACATTTGTATATATGATACGTATGTTTTTGATTTTTCTTACCGCAAATGCAAAAATGATCGATTGTCAAGTACAACAAAACACGGAATATTACATTGTATATTGAAACAAAAATTTACTGAGTAAATAAACGTTATGGACAAAAAACTTCTGCGTTTATATCCTGAAATCAAAGGTCGTAAAAATAATGTGATCAAACAAAGTAACTTTATTTCTTAAAATTTAATACGTTAAGTCATCAAAAACCTCTTAGAAACGGTTTTTGTGATACAACTGCTGAAGATGTTCGATTACTTTATATTATGATTATTTGATATGGAGTTTGATGGACAGATTTTATGGGCTTATGTGTGTAAAACATATGTTATCAGACTTCAGCTTATAAACAATAGATTGTTCAGATAGCAGTACTACTTAAAGTTAAATGACTAAACTATTTTAGGATTTTCATTTATTTGAAAGGTTTCCTATGCTAATTCACAAGTTTTTTTGCAGTCTCCGCATTTCTGCATGCATTAGTAAGGTATAGACATCGCATGTGTATTTACAGACTTATATTGCACAATCTCGGTGGCTAAAACAGCATATGAATGCGAATGTTCACATACTTAGTCTTCTATAAACCGTGTTCTCACTGTGGCTCATGTAGAGCTAAAACATTGTTAAAGTTATATTACCCTTCAAAATGGCGATATTGAGTTATGGTCAAGAATGATGCTGTAAACACCATGGATGCTTTACAATCATGTAAGAAGTGAGTTTAACCAAGTTATTTCTCTTATTGACAGATAAAATGAGATATACATAACCCAAAAGGGTTGTTTTTTTATTTTTGACTACGATAGTCAAAAAGATTTTTACAGATTTCCTCTATATTCAATGTGAATGAAACATTATACAGATCCATAATATTTTGGTTAAAGGGCTGTGGCAATGTTCATTTTCTAGGGAACATATAATGTTCTATTTGAAATAATGATGGTCACTTTGAAAGGTAATATCACTTTAAACATTTTTATGTTTCATAAACTTTTTTTGGACTTTGTATTGTCGTGTCTTGTCGTGTCTTTGTTTTTGTCATGCCCTGCCCTGTCCTGTCCTGTCCTGTTTGTTTTGTCTTGTCTTTCATTGGCATAGTCTGAAATTCATTCATTAATTCAGGTTGGTTGGTACAATATTTGGTTTCTCGCACCAAAGTGAGACTGCTTCAATTTAAACAAGCGCGTTGGCATTACATGTACATGTATATCATTTGTACGTCGGTAATGAAATTGTGAAACTGGTTATTCTTTTTTCATACACAATTAACTCTTTAATATCATAAGCATCTCACACCAAGCATGTCTAGCTACAGTACTTTGTTTCAAATCAAACATGCAGACCAACTAACGATAACATGTCCCACACTTTCGATGAAACGTTCTTGATCAAGACTTAAAGTAAATTCTGGAGAACTGCCACACGAAGTCATATGTAATTTAAAAACAAACCAACATACACCTTAATTTTCCACTTGAAATGAACACGTTATGACTGCGATCAGGCAGGCGTAAAAAAACTACTTTAACCACTAAAATTGTGTTTCGCAGCCAAAACATCTAGGTAAAAGTGTGCAGCTGGAGAAATTATGATAGAATATTTACACTTCAAGTTAAATATTTACGCAAACTTCAAATAGAAGTACGTGTAAAATGCCAGTATGAAACATTTACACCGGCCAATTTTATTACAAACACAGACAGAAGAATTGAGTGTTTCATAACTGTTATAATGCGTAATAGCCGAGAAACAATAAAAAATAAATCAGTGTAGATTCGATTTGATCAAAATAAGCGCGAGACAGGTCAGTAGAAAGTCATCTTTTTAGTTGTGATAGTCCAGGTAAAAGGCTGATCATCTACAATGTAAACAATAATTAATGTTTATATTGTTTTTGTTGTTGTAAGCAATAATTAATTTTCCATTTCGCTAAAATTTAAAAATCTCGCGAAAAAATTGTTTTCACATATATTTACTATTACATATTTCTCCATTACGCGAATTTAAAATTCGCGAATAAATCTGTCTGCTTAAAACTCGCGAAATATTCGTCACGTGAAATTACCCAATTTACAGTAATAACTGGTGTACATGTACCTTACTATTACTGTATTTCTAGTTATATTGTTTTCACCATATCACATCAAATGGAATAATTGTTAACAAGTCACTGTGAACTCTTGTTACATTCATATAAGTATTGAGTTTCGAATAAAGGTATGTTCTGTTCTGTTCTGTTCAGTTATATTTTCACGAGTCAGACAGTTTTTTTGCGCAAATAGTGAAAATTGTCGTCTGCCATTTCAGTACAACTTGGACACGTATATTGTGACCGTTTTAGGAAATGTCCCCTTATGCACGTACCATTTTCATATAGTTTTATATAAACTATCGAAAAGATATCATGTATTATCTCATTTTGCGTTCTTCATATTCCGACACAATAAAAATGAATAATATGGAGTCGTTAGCTTTCATCATTTTATAAAATAATGTAAATATAGATCTAACGTTTCACTGGCATATATTCTTTAGAGTAAGATCTTTTGAATAAGCATAGGTTTGTATCTGTTATGATAATTTTAACATTATATGATCAACTGTAATGAACATCATCATAAATATTTGATGAAAGAAACGCAGTCATTGACGACAGGCTATATAACATGTAATCCGATTGTATGGGAACACAAATGGCGCTGAAATAAAACTTTTAATATGAAATCCATAGGAAATTTGATCCATACATGAAATAAGCAGCGAATTGATCCCTTAATTTTATCTCTAACATGCTTATTACATAACAAATATATCAAAGTGTGAAGTTTACACTAAAGCATTGTATTATACGTAAGGTAGAACGAAGGGTTTGTCAATATAAAACTTCAAATAGACAGGGGTTGTTTTCTTTTACAAAATATAAGCCTCATTTGGGGGGAAACCACAATAAAAGTACCGCAGGTTTTCTTCTAATTCATATAATAATTATTTTATGCTAGTAAAATCCATAGCACAAGACTAGTGTTTATGGTTTTGTAGGACAGCTTTCAGTTTACTAAACAACAACTTTTATTTAAAGGCCCCGAGCCTCTCGTGTTCCTAACTTACGTTTTCTTACGTGTTTCGGGTATGAAAAAGTTTTGTTGAAAATATTCAATTTTTGTTATGAAATCAGTTGATAAAAACAGCTTATTACCAAAAACCCTATAATTTTATAAAGGAAATAATATTATATCAATGTACTACTGTAACTTTAACCTTCGCATATCGATATTTAACGTTATTGACTTCATTGACGTAGACATGTATTGATTAACGCTTTGATAAGGTAATTGATAATTTAATATATTTTTTTTCATTGATAAAACACAAAGTTCGGTTTTACGATCATTTTTGAGGTACCTTTGATCGAATTGTTTTAGCTTAATACAATTCAATCGACTAGACACGGCTTATGTTTCCTTTGATAAACGTTATATCTGGATTAGATAAATGTATTCTCTTGTACGAGCTGACAAAAGAGGTTTCATGTTTGCGCTTCCGATGAAATTGTATCTGCAGAGTAATACCTTTATTGTTTATACGGTACAGATAAACGTTTATGCAAGACTGGAATGATCGTAAGATCAGACTGTTAAAAAGTTCTAAATAACACCGAAAATGTGTCTAACATAAAATAATGTTTGGCTAGGCACTTTTCTACAAGCACATGCATGGTTTCATAGCGTATGTTACGATTTGTTTTAGTTGAATAAACTACCGAATATACATTAGTGAATGTTTAGGACTGTTGTAATCCATCAGTGCGACGCTTGATGGTACATACTGCATTAAACATGCTACTGTTGTAATTCTAATCAAACGAATCTTGCATGAAAAGAAGTCAATTAACTTGGTTCACGCTCAGTTAAGTGTATTTGTGTTTTGGTTTACCAATGAAGTAAAACTAAAATTAGTTCATCAAATTACATGGGTCATTTGAAAGACTTTTAAGTTAACAGCAAAGTTACGGACAAATTAAGTCAAAATTACCGAAGACATGTGCTTTTTACGTAGTACTTGGCATATAAATAGCACACATCAGATTATCACAACCTACTTTCATCTAGCACAAGTAAAATCTACTTTGAAAACCTGTATTTTGTTATACAAGAAGCTAGAAAATAAACACGAAACAAATTAGACGCTGTTTTTTGAAAAAAAAACAAAAAAACGCATGTCTCCCTTACTGCTTAGCCACAGGGAAAATTACATGCTTAAGTCACTACGGCATTGACCTGTGACAAGACCAATCATCAAATGAAGTTTGAACGATGTGGACCATATGGATCTCAAGTTATTGAGCAAAAATTATTTCCCATGTGAATATCGAAATTTTAAACATTACCTCCTTTTGTTTCTCACGAGAAACCCGTTCTAGAACATCTAAAATTTTAAAAAATGTTAAAATACCGCCCGAAAATAAAAAGGTACGTTAATTAATACTGCTGCACTGATCTTACTTTCATTTTTACGTTAAAAAGAAAAAAAGTAAAACAAACATACCCCTCACATTCTGTAGTTTCCATGAAGAACAAATAATCGATAAAATATAAATTCTGAATAGTATTCCCATCACTATTGTTAGAAATCTTAGTTATCTTTAACACTTAATAAGCTATTCCGAAAACTCAAAATCTAAGTGTCCGCCTTCTCTGATTTCCTGAAAATTTCGATGAAATATTTTACTTCTGTTGATAAATCGAGGAGATTAATTTTCCATGATCTATTACGATTCTGCATTCGTCACAAAACACAATCTAACAGAACGGTTAAGCATCAACCTGTTAACGTTTTAGTCCTGCTATCGGATAACGTTCTATATTATCAGTGGTAATTGTGTGTATTCCTCCGAGTGTTAAAACAGAACTATGTTGAATAGACATGTGCTTCTAAATTTGAACAAAAAAGAAATTTCTTCTAAATATTTAAAAAATTAATTTAGATCCATAATATGTATTAACTAAATACCCCAAAACCACTTAATGTATAATGGCAGAATACGTTGTATATATTCATGAACAAATGCGTGGTGTACTAATACTATAATCCATTTGTACCGATAAACTTTCAAGGATCAAGTCGGTAAATGCTTATTAAGTTACTTCTTAATCTTATAAATTGTCAGTAATTAATATAATTGGATTTTTCTTTACTAGATCTACAACCATTTTTCCATTTCTGCTATATAGCATTATAAAATTTACTCTCTTTAAATAATTTAATAGTTAATCGTAGTTACTGACATAAAATTGTATTAACTTAACATGTGAAATACCAATTTATCTAAGGTTTATACTGTGAATCGGGCGATATTCGTTATCATTTAATTTTCTTCTTTTATTCCGACATTTCCCTCTTACATTTTCGGGAAAGACTTATTTCATATAGATTAATAATTAGTTAATTCTCCCACTTAACATTTTTGTCTCATAGAAAATAGCCGTATTTCAGTCATGCTAAAGCTAATTAAACAGTATAAATCAACCGATTACTATACTTTAATATCATTGCAAAAAAACAACAACCCTTGGTTAACGCCTAGGCGAACGAATTAATCATTTGTTTGGCTCTTTAATTCCCAATGGTTATTATAGTGCTTATCCGTAAAGAAGAATACTTTCAGAAAAATTGATGATCTAAAGGCATAATGCAGCCTTCAATGTTTCACGTTCGTTTTAATCTGTTAATTTAATGAATCACCCGTTTACAAACATATAAGTATCATGTTCTGTTCCATGTACTGATTGGAAATATTTTACTTTCTTCCTTTGCTTATTACTGAAACGGATATATTTCAAGGCATGCATGCAGACAAATTAATTTTGAATTTAATTTTTTAAAGGACCGTCCATGAGAGCAAATGTATTCGTGGATCTTCGTGGACAGATCATAGACAAAACACGACAATTATATTACACAGACTCTGTGACTTGCATATTTTGTTATTTTGCTTTAATAGACTAGTTAAGGAGGCAAGATGGCCAAAGTACTATAAAAAGTCTAAGAGTAACACAACAGGCGAAATTTCCTAAAAATGGGTATTATAAGGAGTACTATCTCAGCATCCTAAATTGTAGCACTTGCTTGCCATCGTCTGATAGAAGAAATAGTGTAAATAAAAAAATATTTGATAAATACCGCCGTAAAGAATGAACCGTAACATAATATGAAATTTTGTAAATTGGAAAAATTAGACATTTTAATTGTAAAGACATAAGAAGGGTAAACAGATAGAAATAAAAACTACTTTTAAACCCGTAATTTTATTGGTGTCCTTTACTGTAAATTGACATGTACCATGTACACTTTTGTTTATGAGAAACGCGAGGTCAAAGTTAAAATTGTTTGTAAATTCGATAAAAGTATGTTTACACGAGTAAACAAATTCGATGTTGTTGCATATGCAAAGTTAGAACTTAATTAATTAAACAAGATGCAAACAAAGTTGACCAAAGTACTGCTGAATATCATTGGGAAGCCAAGTTGTGCATGTATTTAATACTTCAACTTCAATCCTCGCTTTTGATTGGTTAATTTAGTCGTGTACATATTTAGTGTATACGTTTCGAGGCGTGTACATTTTTTATCCCGCTGAACATACACAAAAACAGCTGCTATTATGGCGGCCCTCACCTTTTCTAGTTTTCGGCAATGCTGCCTTTTTCAAGAAATTTGCCTGCACTTTTACAACTTTCCTGTTGACCATTTTTATGCCAAGCTTAGAAATAAAAAACAAAATAAAGCGTCAGGAAATGACGTCATTTACACCAGACGTCGAAATGACGTTTCCTGTAAGTTGTAAAAGTGCAGACAAATGTCTTGAAAAAGGCAATATTGCCGAAAATTTGAATTAAAGAGTTCTGTTTTAAACAGAAAAACAGTTGAAACTTATTATTGGCTGAGGACTATTTGAAAGAATTCATTACTTCAGTTGAATAATTTTGTTCATTTCAGTTTCAGAGATGAAATATGGTATCGAAAAGGACTGATTAACTAAACAATCGTATCTAAACTTACACAGCATAAATATTGTTTTATTGTTGGATACCCGAACCATTGCAAGTGATATGTTTATACTACTGTTTATAGTTTACATAACCCCATGTTGTATTGTATAAAAACCTGAGTGAAATAAAAGAAATGTTCTGTTCTGTTCTAAACTTACAAACTCTCATCATCGTCGTCAAAGTTGAAAACAACAAGAGCACATGATAACCGACGCATGACTACTATTAGACTTAACCGATTTAGAAACACAATTTCCCCTATTGAACATTTTGTATTTGAATGACGCCATTGTTTTTATTTCTATTCAAGTCATTTTTTGCGATGAATTATTGAAACTTTTACAAGAATTCAATTTTATATTGTTTTTGTTGTGTATGAAATTTGAATAAATTTGAAACACGATAACACTGTTAAAATAAATGTTTTGCCATTTTTGCGTTTCTAAACCGGTTGAGTGTACTCCTCTTACAGTACTGAGGCAAATCATGCTGAATATTAATCACTACTATCATAAAGTACCTCCTAGATATGCATATTTAATGAAGCAAATTGGCTTTAATTTTGTAATTGTGGTATTGTAATATGATAGTTTATGTGTTGTTGTCGTGTTCAATTGAATATATATAACCTGTTATCCGAGTCGTAAAGCGATGGTTACAAATAATGAAAACTGGTAAAAATAGTAACTGCTGTTTTATTGTATTTTCAATACAGTTCAGCTATTTCTTTGCAGATCCGTTAGAGCTTTCACACAGACTGAACATTTTACAGGACAGAACAATTAAAATAAAACAATAAATGTCACACTTTATTACTATATCGCATTTCATGACGGTACAAACAAAGCATTTAGATGCTGTGATCCTAATTACTAACCTGCAAAAATGTTTCCTGATTTGCTTCGAGCATTGCATTAGTTCATATACTAAAATATTCAAAGTAAAGGAGAATATTAGTAGATATAAATCATTTTGCGTACAGTAGTAAGCAGTAAAGTTGCTTAAAAATACAAAACTACACACAAAGTTGAGTGAAATAATTGTTCACCTTTTTGTGTTCTTACTTATCATTACATTTAGCGCACGCGTTCCTGCACATATGTATCATATGTGTGGCAAAGAATTTAGTGAATGATTTAAAACAGAATACTGCAATTGTATCAATTCAATAGCGCTTTTTTAGCTTTCAAACTGAAGCGAGTAATATTGATCAAAGAATGAACACAGTAATGCAGAATGCCTATCGGTTTATACAAACTACGGGTTAAGAAAGTAACACTTCAAATTGGTCAATTTTACAGGGAAATATTTGCAACAAAGTGGTTCGTTCAATGGAATGTCTATCTATGCATTACTTGCAGTCTCATGTAGTATTCTGGGGGTTAATTGGAAGGACAATTGACAACATTTTATAAGGCAAATAGAAACGCAGGTTTTAGGCCCTTAGACAAATAATTTTAACATGTGCAGCTTGATCATAGTTATGTTTACATTTCATTTTGAACCTTAATGCCAAGGTTTTGGCATTGTTGATTTCCAAAGAGAAACTGACCTCAAACAGTTGAAATTTCGAACTTGATCAACAGTCTAAAAGGCGAAACGCATAAATTAAATAGGTCATGTGCTATGTGTACAGAAATAATAATTGCCGCCATGTTAGAATCTTGTCTCAAATATACCATTTTTTGAATACTATTTTTATTGTAATGGTATCGAATCATGCAGACACTTGAATGCGTCACCTTAGTGTTTTATGTTTACCTTAGTTTACTATATTCCAGCCCGTCAATACAAAAAGTTAATGCCGCATTTTAATAAATAACATTTATTGGTTATGACTCATTAAGGGCTGGTGGTATTGATGATAGAGTAGATTTTGATATTTGAACGAATATGCAAAATCGAATCGGTCAATACTTCATAAGACGGAAAGTCATAATGTAAATATAAGTTCGTGCTACAATCATAAGTTTACCAACTTTATCATGGCAATATGCAATAAATGCAGTAGATTTTATGATATGCACACTCACGAAGTCTGCAGACAAACATTATCTCAACGTAAGCAGTAAAATTTTAATGAACAACTGTTTTTTAAAGTATATGTTGAGGTGAATTGTAAAGTATCGACTAATGCGTATTTCATGTGAAGACATCATTACGTCTCAACTGGTAGTCTCATTTTCATTCTTAGTCATTTACGGTTTTTACACTTTTCATTTAGATAGAATGCCAATCCTTCCATTTCAAACCTTGATGTTTCATGAAAAGGCGAAACTGGGTATCGGTAACCTTAACGAGGGCAGTAAACGTTAAATGAGTACTTAATCATGCTTTCAATATACCAGAAACTATTTTCCGTTTGTAATTATGCATTTGTTTGCTTTATGAAAACCAAAGAATTGTCGTATTTAGTATCTTTTCATCGGCACAAATTTGTAATGATTTATAGCCACCAATACTTCCATTTTGGCTATAACGGAAGCAAGAAATGGTGTAAGAATGTAATCATCACAGAATCATGCATTGTGTGATTCAAAATGTAATGGATCTAATATGTTCTGTGTGTTGTGATACTGATGAGATCACTTCCTCACGTTCTTTGTGATGACATTTTTAAAATGATACCAATAATGATTCATAATCATTTTATCATTTGAACAGTACAGTCGTAATTTATCAGTTATGCTTCTGTAACCTACTAATTTGTATTTCTATGTAATGTTATTCTTAGTACCATTAGTGTGTCTAGCTGACAAATGAAATTTCCAACTGAATTAAACACACATTTTCATTGCTTCATGAAGTTGTTCCAAATCAAATGTGTAGTTTATCTTACGTTTGGATTTAACCAAAAACATTTCAATTTTTCGTTCATTGAAAAATTTTATTAGTGTAGGTCGCCAAGTTATAGGGAGAACAAACATGCAGACATCTGATCTTATTACAGAAAAAAAGCAAGTATGCAAGACTGTGAAAAGACAGGTGAAACAAAATTACGCAACATATTAAAGACTGTTACCTTTGTATTCTAAAACCTCGCTGTATATATCAAACTTATAGATGGTGTATACATTGTATATCTATCAGTACGAAAACTTCGAACAGAGGAATGTTCAGGCGCAAAATTTCTTAGAAAACTTTAGGCTAGCCTTTATACAAAGGCAAAATAGCCAAATGTGTAAAAAAATGAATGTTCCATAACGTAAATGAGAAACAAGAATGGCGTAACCATAGGTAAGAAAAATGAACAGGTGGTTGCCTACCAGAGCAGATAAAACCTGCAGTGCAAACAAAACCTCTTTTCATCTTGAAGAACTTTGAAGTCTTCAGGCTTTAAAAGAAGGCACTTATTTGTATATGTGTCACTAAGTTATACAATGTATTTTAAATTTAGCGTTTAGTATATGACAGTTTAATCAGATTCGTTTCGAACATGGGTTGCGTACTGCCGATTAATTAAATCATAAAATGCGTATTTTGTGACTATTTCATAAATTATGTTTACTTAAATTGTCTCTTCATAACTCAAAGATACCATTGTAGTAAAAAGTGTGTTGAATAGACTATCCAAAAACTTCAAACAATAGAATTGTTATGTGTTGGCGTTATCCGTGTCTTGATCTAACAAAATCATACTTCTCTTTGAATTACATACAAAATATAACAAGAACATAGCTTGCATCTAGCTGATAAGCATGAAGTTCATCGATGTTTTTAAATAGAAAGCTGTCTCGCTTTTAATGACAAATGTTTCATAGCAGAACGTGGCCGCTGAGGATAGGCTATGTAAAATGTGTGAAACAAATACTGACAGAATAAACTGATACAGTCATAAGTAATCGTTCAATCATAATTTTAAAACATAATTGGTGCACCAGTCACCCTTAGGTAATAACGTCCACACAAACTAACTGATCAATAGAGTATATAAACCGCTTTTCATATAAACATTATACATAGATTTTATTCAGAAATGACATTCGAATTACAGTTAGCTTATAATCTAAACAAATGCTAAAGAGAAAATTCTAAGATTTTGTTTTGCATGCATCAATACTTTACACAAGTAACATGTACGGCACTGCTAGTATAACAAGTGAGGAAGGAGCCGGACTATTTATCGCAAACAGAAGTCAAGCTTTCAAAGGCTGTCAGTTACATATTTAGCAAATAATTTGAAAAATGAAACAATTAGTAAAGAATTCTGATTTTTATGAATCATGAACCCCATTACTACCGACACGATTACATGTAAACTATAATGTAATAGTCTAATTGTGTATCAATTTCACATTATTGACATAAATTGGTATAGATTAATACTTTGATGAGATAATGGATAATCTAATATATTTTAAATGAGATACCAGAGAATACATTTAACAAATAATGTGTGATATCTTTGATCGAATTGTTTTATCACACTATGATAGAAATAAATTGACTGGATCGGGTATCTGTTTCCTTTGATAAACGTCACTTCTGAATTTAGATAAATGCATTCTCTTATACAAGCTGACAACAGGAAGGGACTGTGAGTTTTTGCTTCCAGTGAAATATAATCTGCAGAATTATACCATGATACCTTTTTTTAATCGGGTATATAGTTCGACGTGTGTATGTACTTCAATGCCTTTTAATGGAACTAATATTGAAAAATAATAATCGAATTATGAAAATTATTTCTATGCTGGTCTTTTATCTTCTCTGTGATCTGTTTAACGTAACACAAATATTGGAAACACTAGTTTACATAAGTGAACTGTTACGTCTGAGACTATTTCAGTGCCTACTATTCATTTGTTACATTTATAATTGTTCGTTAGATTTTATTTCGTTATTAATTAAAGAAAAAATAATTTTATCAACTACAACTGATATTGTCAAACAACATTATGGTAAATATGAAACATAAGGAAAAATAAGTACAACTTACAGAAGATAAATTGCAGCATTTCATACGTTTCTGAATACCTTAACTGCAACATCAATTACCGATTGTAAAATCACTAGAACACCACTTTTGCTATGAGATCATGTGCTATGGTAATGTACGATTCATGCATACAACTTAGCTCTTCCGAACTAATTATATTTTTAACAAGAGGTCCAACATGGTCATATATCGCTCACCTGCGACTTATGACAATATGTGACCAAACTTCAACTCTAAACTATATATCATAATCTGTTTGACCTTGACAAGGCAAACTTTTTGACCAATTTACATGATGATTGGGTTGTAAATATCACCTGTATGGCATACAAAACGGTTTGAACCGGGTGACCTAGTTTTTTTTACCTCAGATTACCTATATTCTAACTCGACCTAACTGTCATCAAGGCAATCATACAGACAAAGTTTCATGAAGATAGAATGAAAAATGCAACTTCTATTGCAAACACAAGGTTTTTCTATAATTTGACCCATATACGTTTTTTTATCCTAGATAATCCATGTTCAAACTCGACCTAGATTTCATCAATATAGTCACACTATCTACGTTTCAAGACAATCCAATGAAAAATGCAACCTCTGTTGCGAACACAAGGGTTTTCTATGGTTTGACCCCGTGACCTAGTTTTTAATCCTATATGACCCATATTCGAACTCGATCAAGATTTTATCAGTCATACTGACCAAGTTTCATGATGATTTAGTGAAAAATGCAGCCCCTATCGCATACACAAGATTAAGTGTGGACCGACAGACATACAGACGACAGACAGACATACGACAGACAGACGACGGGTACAACAATTTTATCACTTTACATTCATTCCAAAAAGATGATTATATATAACGAGGAACATTTAAAGAAAGCTGGTCAATGAGTTTTGAGAATTTTTTCCCAGTTTCACAAAAGAATAGAAGTATTCATATTTAAAGCTTTTTTTTAAAAAAAAATTTTTAAATAAACTTAATTCTCATTAAATGTAAAACTAAAGGCTAGGAATAAGGGGAAGGAAAAATTTAGGTAGGTATTTTCAGAAATCGATTGAAAAGGTTGTAACACGGCACCGCTACACTAATGTTCATATTGAAATAAAGGGGTTTGCAACGCTTTGGTTTGGCAGGCGGCGCGTATTATTTTAATTTAGAGATGTACGAGACATGGTTTTATGGCCTTTTATAGACCATATATTAAAATACGTTATTTACATACAGTTTGAAGAACTTTATTTTTTACCAAAATCTGAGAGCAAGCAGCTTTAAAGACAGTGTGTCACAGGATTGATAAATATATCACCAATGATGAGAAGGGATTATCTAACATAATGCTGAAAAAAAAGATAAAAAAGGAAATGATGTATATATCTATATTTATATACCCTGCAAGCATGTAATAACCATGCATAATAAATCATCAATATTGTTTTGAACTGATTTTCCATTGCTTCCGTCTAAAATCCTTAATCCATATGCATGTAGCTTAGACACTTAAACGAGCTTATCCGAAAAAAGAATGAATTCACAGTCCAAATAACTCCGTGACCTATTACTCCGTTGTAAGGACAGCGTACGTTTGAATGGAAATCGTTTTTTGATAATACAGAGTGCAATTAAGTCATTTGAGTAAAATAAGAGTGCCTACTAGATTCCTTTTTCTATTTTTGAAAAACCAAAGTATCGATATATATATATAAAACAAAAAAAAAATATATTCATTAAATTCATACAAATAAAATAATACCATGATCAATTTGTACAGATTAACTTACAAGATTAACCCCAAATCAGGAAATTATAAGTCAAACTAAAATTAATGTCATGTTCAACGTAATTGTAATTGGTTTTCTGTTTAAGTAGATATTTAATAATCCTTTCTGATATATGCTTTCAAAAATGTACTGTGTTAAGATAATTATGGAAAATACCAGCTGAAAATAACATTGATTTCTTTATCTTCCCGACTTAAAATTTTACAAAAAGTACCATTTTACAGCAGGTAGGTGTTACTTAACGTAGTGTGCATTGGGGAGAAATTACAATTTTAGCATGCTGAAAACACCGAATATAACAAAGAAGTCAGACATCACCGACTGACGATGATTTATAAATTAATTTCCTAAATTCACAAGTCAAATCTACGTCTGGTCTTACACGGAGATCGGCAACTACGAAACAGATCAACATCAGACATGCAAATAGACTAATTAACATGCTGAATACCAATATTATATTATACGGGGTTCGTGACTTACATTTAATGGAAATTTTGTTGAATATGTTTACGAAGTCATGATTGTAAAGAGGTAAAGTCAAACATGAAAATTGACAATGAAAGAACCGTTTCAATATCTGTAATTTGATGATAAAAGAGTGTAATCCTGCTCATATTGTACATGTATTTTAACTTGTCGTGTACGACAAAAACATAAATACAACATTTGATAAACATCACCTAATATTAACCATGTCACATTTAGTAAATGTATAGTAAAGAAAAAGGATGGTGTGGTCCTCATTAAAAATTGCATGTATCTTTCAACATTAGGTTCAGGATTTCTCTCCTCATATACTTTAATATTCAAACGGAGCAACTATCAGCAGATTAAATATTTTGGTAAGATTAAAACTGCCAATGGTTAAAATATGAAAGAGAACTACATGTATGCAACATCTGGTACATTTCTGGAACCATTATCAAAATTGAAAATAGAACTCAGTGCAAAGTAATTTGAGTACTTTTGAGTTTAAAATTTAAAATTTGAAATTTAAGGATGAAAAAGAAAATGTTCTTTGTCTAAAGGGATACATCTAAATAATTAATGAACATTCTGCTTAAAACATTTATATGCTGCTAAAACCTTAGCCTTCGATTTCTTTTTTAAAGAACATAATGTGATGAATGTTTTAAAAGGACATACCCTATAACAGATTTTCAGCTATGCATTCCCAGTCATTATCGATGAAATCAGCGGTTAAAAATATACTGCAGTACCGTAAACCATTCAATAAACTATGTAGAATTATTGCTGTTCAATTAATGGGTGGATGCGATTAATTGTGGTAAAATGGGGCATTTTTCGCCATTGGTTCTTCTTTGAAATTGTATTTATTTATCATTTTACGTTCATTGAACACATAATCTATATTTCGAGAATATAATCTGCTATAAGTAGGTAGTGCCCCATTAACGAACAAAACAAAATATCAATACTAAAACGTCGTATTTTCATTACAGTGTACTCGCAACCTTGTCTTAGGTTGTCAACAAAGTCACGTGGGACTCAGGTAGGTGTACTTTTGATTTCCGCGTGAAAATATTTCTTCAATTTTTCATGAAATATCAGAAAAACACGCTAAAATACTTTTAAACAAGCAATAAAAAGGCGATGAGAGTAAATTCGAAACAAATACTAGTTCTGTATACTACAATATATCTGGAAGATTTAGCTCTGCGATTTGTACTGTTTTTTCCTTAGTTAGCACGGAAATCATAGGCTATAACAAAACAAACACAGAAAAGTGTCGGCAGTTTTCATCAGAAGTGAGCCTCTACTGGAGAGCTATGCAGGGTATTTAGCAATTTTAAACAAGTTGCGTCTAAGTTGAAACAATGGTACTTGAAGGATCTAGATCTACTTACCAAGCCACAAATAAATATAATTTATCAAAGGAAATGTATTGTTAACCATTAGAAATTATTATTTTATAATGTTTTTGAAATAATTTTACATTATGCATTATGTAAGATAAACATTGGCGGTAAATGCAAGCCGCAGACATTTGCTGCAATGCCTATTTTTCTTGAGCCTTAAGTACCTATTTTAAGGCCTCATCTTTATGAGCATGCGCAAACAATATAAACAAAAAATATCTCCCTCGATGGAGGCCAAGGCGAGGATTTTATTTTGTTTCATTTCTAAAATAAATGGAAAACATACAAAATCCACCTGCTTTTTCTTGCTTGTCAGTATCATCTACATGCTTTTGAATAATTTATGTTCGACTGGCATTCAGTCCTTAAATTTGTTATTTCTTACTCAATTAACTCCCTTTGCTGCCAAAAATGACCAAGCCCTGTAAGTAGATATGGGCCAGAAAATAGTCGCTTAAATAATGAAATTATACTATCATTTGGCCTGGTGGCGAGGCTACATTTATGCATACTTCTTATCTATCACATAAAGGTAGATAGAATATTGAAAAATAACAAACAAAATAGCCTAAACGCAATTGCTATGCATTTAATAAGTCACTATTGTTGAATACAATGTTTGATGATCCCGATGTTATGTAGAAAGTTAAAAATTTAAATTGACAAGAACCGCATACTTTTATATTCTTAAGTCAGATCCTTTGACACCAGCCTGTGTTAATTAAACACGTCTTTGATGCGGCAGAAGCAGACATACTGATTTACAGACGATGCAGTGGATACTAGATACATGTTTAGTAAAAGAGTAACACGTTTTTACTTTAAGATTGATAGGCTCAAATAGTGGACCGACAGTTTATGCAGCATTAGAGGTAAAACTACACTTAACAAATATCTTTAAAATGTGATGAAACAAAAAATAATTACTGAAAATTAATAGATCTATCATAGTAAATCTGTATAAATTGTTTTGTCCTAAAACTTGTGTGTCGGTTTCTCAATATAGTTTATCCAAACTTTATTTGATATGAAACTTGCTGAATAGCTTTTATGGGCTCGAGTACTTCAGATTTCAAGTTAGTAAAATGCAATAAATGCAATAGATTTTCTGATATTTACACAAATAAAATCTACAAACCAATAAAATTAAATGAAAGCAGTTAAACTATATTTAACATATCTTTAATAAAAAGGAAGAGTTTTTTCAGTAGACTTTTTTGATAGGTAAAACTCTTGATCTATATACATGTGTAAATAAGTTGTTCCTTCATGGAAAGTCTTTGACAAGTTGTCTCACTGGTATTTTAATTACAGCATGGTCGCTGTTTGCTTTAACTTTAATGTTCCTTATTTTTGTTTCATTAATTTATTTACAATAGAATTCACACTACTAAATCTTATGAACATGCATATGTGGTAATAGTAAAATTAGTATTAATTCCTGTTCTCTACACAAGAAGATATTTCCGTTTGTTACTAGTATGTATATCCTTGGTGTTAAACAAAACAAACAAATGCCCTCCTATCGCCCTTAGACACGAGGCTATCACTGTCAAAATACACTGTTGCCAGCTTTAACATTTTGATGAACCAAAGTCCATTTTGTACTGAATGTAACCTAGACAAGTGCAATGGAATTAAATCATCAAATTATCTTGTATTTTAGCGGTACGAAAGTGTAATGCTTAGAGATAAGGAGAGCAAAAAATATCTGATACTGACAAAAATTCCATTTTGTCATGACCTCAACAAAATTATGATATTTTCAAACTTTATTGTTTGAACAGTTATGACGTATTTCAGTATAAGGCTAGAGCTATGGTTCTTAGCCATTGTACTCCCTGTCAATGTCCTCTATCAATCTGTTAAATATTAACATAAATCTTTTAATACTTTTTGAGCTTTTTGTACTATGAAATCCTCAGTTTTGACTAAGTCAATGGCCATAATTGGTGGTGTTATCGGTTCAATATAAAAGCTTGAATCCAGGTGCACAACTGCTCATCCTAATAAATATTTGTAAGAAGTTTGGTGACGCAATTAGAAAAGGAGCAGTGAGTCTCACAAGATTTCTGGACGTACAAAAGAAAATCTATGCGCCCGTCTCGCCCCAAGCCACACGCAAGCTACTTAAGCCACTATAATAAAACATCAATGTAAAATGTTGAAGGTAGTGGATGATAGCAAAAATGTACGTTAGTTTCAAAATTTACTTACACTCTAGTAAAAGGAATAGACAAATATCCAGGAGCAAAAGTGCTTGACTATTTAAAAGCTATATTAGTTAATTATCTCATAAAGGTAACAATACAGGTGTCACGAGATCGCAATGGTTCGTAGATTACGTTGATATGAACACATGTAAAAAAGATCAGCGAAAAAAATCTCCGGCCTTTGTGGCTAATTACTGCGTATCAGTACTCCAAATCATTGTTTATTAAACGATGAACACCGCTGGAACGGATGCTATTTCATACATATAAACATATAGCGTAGAGGTGTCATTAAACCAGCATTTTCAATCGACTTTTTGCAAATTCCTACCTTGATTTTTACTTATTTGTTAAATCTAGCCTTTACTTTTATATCTATTATAAGTATGTCATCAAACAATAATTTTCACCGGTAACTGAGAGCGAGCAGCTTTAATATTCATCAATAACATTATTCCTTCTTAAACTAGTTTAAATAATTTGAGGTCTTTATTACATTTTTTACCCTTAACTATGGTTTCAGTTATGGATCTGTTTCGTGTACGTGAATGTTTTCATATTAACATCTCGAATACACGACACCGCTAATGAGTCTTGTAATAACTTTCATTAACCAAACAGCAACTTAAAGTTGCCAAGCTAAAGAAAATTGGCCTTGGAATGTTTCACTAAATGGTATTGAATATTGAAACTTTCTTCTTAAATTTTACAACAGTAGTGGAGAATTTCGCTGTTTGAAATGCTGATTCAGAAAAACGATTGAATATTTTTGTATTTCCTTAGATTGAGCTGTGTGGTCTTTTTGTCCCATTTTCGTTTTAACAGCCAATTCAAATTAAGCATGAATGTTCATGTACAGCCCACTAACAGCTGCTTTCTCAGGGTCTTCCGGAAAATAGCAAAGATACTTGATAACTGGAAAGCCAACGTATTGTTATATCTGTGTTTGAAAATCAAAACATTATAAACGTATATTAATTCTTCTGTGGAACTCCCACATTTTCCAATCAGTATGGTCACATTGGATGCGTTATGTCATAGTGATACAGGTATAACTTCTAGATTTAAAAGAAAATTCGTTTTTGTCTAAGTAATGGACCTTTAAAACGTCTGATTTCAGAGACCATTGTGCACGCAACCTTATTCCTCCATTCTAGCCTAACTTTGCACTTTTATGTCGAATACATTCAGCTTGTGTATTGGATTAATGAACAAGCAAATGATAGAATAATGCTATTAGTACTAAAATACCCCAATTTTAATTAACAATATAATACAATTATTTTTAAGACAAGGTCTGCTATATTGATGTACTGAAGTATTGATGACTAACTATTCAACTTTTTCGACGTAAATATGCATTGGTTGACGTTTTGATTAGATAATTGGTTATTTATTATCTTTTAATTGGTA
>JAFMSR010002013.1:0-24921 GCA_022818135.1 Saxidomus purpurata | reverse complement strand
AATCAGCGAGATGTTTAGTGATCACAAGTCAGCGACCTTGACCACACATTCCTACAGGCTGATACAAGTCATTACCTCAAATCGCTCGAGTTTCATGTTTTATTCAAATTTAAATCACAGCTGAGTTTAATGCTTGGAGCTGGATAAGAAAGCCTTCCATCAATTACACAACTACTGCATTTATTCCTACACTGAAATCTATACCTCAGTGACATCCGCATGTTGTTGCCCAACACTGGAGTCACATGTGTAAAACAACATGTAATGCAGTATCATGTAATGCAGCATTTTTCCTCATAACTTCGTAACGACTGTACAATCTCATGTTTATTATATTTTAAACTGAATGTAATAAACATGCACTGTAATAAACATGCACAATAAACTTCAGGAAACTTGATCATCTTCATGCATCTTTAACATTTCCTGGAGCCATTACAGCTCTGTACAACATGAAACAAAGGCACTTCACATTGATCTATTAAAAAACAACAGCAGAGGAAGTTGTTGTAGGAGCTTAACGCCCGTTCCAGCCAGCAGAGGAAGTTGTTGTAGGAGCTTAACGCCCGTTCCAGCCAGCAGAGGAAGTTGTTGTAGGAGCTTAACGTCCATTCCAGCCAGCAGAGGAAGTTGTTGTAGGAGCTTAACGCCCGTTCTAGCCGTATATTTGGTCATTACAACAGGCAGACAGTTTACCTAACAATCGTTCCTGGAAAACCAGTACTTAGACTCCTATCCATCGTTAGAAACTGTCAACTTTCTCACATTACGAGATATGGTTAGTAGCAGAGCTTATTTAAAATTGGCTCAGTGGTTAATAAGCAGATGTCATTTGAAGCAAATTTTGATGAAGTATCAAGGACATTTGGTCATTACATAAGCTCAGCATTGAGCACTTTGTATCAGGTGAGCTAAAAACAGGAATAACTTCTTCATTTGTGATTGAATCATGCAAGTGACGTCACTTAATTTCTTGGAAAAAAAAAAAATTTTTTTTTTGGAAAGGTTTTTTTTATTTTTTTAAAAAAAATTTTTTTTTTTTTTTTTTTTTTTTTGGGTTTTTTTTTTAATTGTTAAAAAAAATTTTTAAAAAAAAAGGGAAGGCTGACCATACAAAAGTATGATGCTAGAACACCATGGACTTTCTGCAGCATTTGTAATTTTTCAATCATGCATGTTATCATATTGGGGTTTGATTCTATATATTTCAGCATTTGCACTGAAAATCAACGGATCCATTCCGTATATTGTAGCAGGCTACTGCCTGCCTTTTGTCCTTACAGTGCTACAAGGTTGCAAGTCTTATTAAACTTAGGTATAATTTACAACCATGTTGCATCTAAGGGTTGACTCACCCATCATCCAAGCTGTATTTATGTGTAAAAGCCAAAAGATCCGCTGCCCGCCCACTTCCATCACAAACAACCACAGGTACCGGAGGCGAATCTGTTACATATTCCAGTACAGAACGTATTGTGTTTGCCCCACCTTCCAAAACCACACATATCACAGGTACACCTCGCCCCTTTACACCATTGGCTGAAATAAAGATTAAATCAAATTGCTACATGCAGTTTTACAACATATTCAACATGAGACATCAAAAATACTTCAAATACAGTCGAACCTTTGTAAGTGCTCACCTCATATACAGTCAGATTGGTAGCAGGGATCTAACCAACGATCATTTCACTGCTCTAACCCATGACCATTTTATGGCTCCAACCCAAGAATATTTCATGGCTTTAACCATGACCATTTCAAGGCTTTAACCCATGAGCATTTCACAGTTATCTAACCCATGACCATTTCAAGGTCCTAACCCATGACCATTTCATAACTCTAACCCATGATCTCTACAGAGTGAGAAGTGTAATGAACACTGTTCTTCATAAAGTTCTAACATCCACTTTTATGCAATTATGCAACATAATTGTGAAATGATGAAGACGTGTTTGGCATCAACAACACAATTTAAATGATCTAAATTCATTTCCAGCGTTTCCTTCAATTATTTCAGACATGCTGGCTTGTCATCATCACTGTAAGTCTCAAGTACTTCAAATTACAATCTAAACTAATTTAGGAAACATTTCTACAGAAATCTCAGTTTTCTTCATTGACATTTTTCCTTTGACAGAATATAGAATTGCAATTTCAAGCACCATTAAATCAAGAAGAAAATGACTGAGATGCCATTTCTGTCTCTATATTTGAATCTAATGATAATATAAATCAACTCAAAGAATCTCTCAGGGATTAAGTGCACAGATCTGTCAAAAAGATCTAGTAATATCAATTTTAGCAACAGTTGCAAAGAAATGCAAGTAAATTTAACAGTACCGGAGAAGGAATTTGCAATCATGTTGTTTACCTAATATTGTTTACACCTAAATTTGTCAAAATTTTGGTAAAGGTCTTCTTACAGCTAAATATGAGAATATAGAAAACAATTTGTTTTGTTGTTTCAGCCCATATTTGGAAATCCTGATACTGTTAGGGGCAAGTATAAACAAGACAGTCAAGATTGCCGTATATCGCTCACCTGAGTTCAATTGCTCTAAAAGACAAGAAAGTAGGTCAAAGGTCATGACCCAAGTCAGCCACTTGAAAAGTGTAAACATAGTCCAAAGTTCATCCTTGCAGCTCTAAAACTAAGCTTTTCAATTATCTGACCTGGTGACCTAGTTTTTGACCTTATGACCCAGTTTCTAACTCAACCTAGAATTCATCAATACAAAAATTAATATTCTGAACAAGTTTCATGATGAGTAAGTAAAAACGCAGACTCTATTGTGAGCACAAATGTTTTCTATGATCTGACCTGGTGACCTAGTTAATGACCCCACATGATCCAGTCTTTAACCTGACCTAGAATTCATCAAGACACACATTCTGACCAAAAACTGCAGTTTTTATTCCTTGCACAACCTACCTGTTGATTATGCACACTGCACGTCAGACATAACCCAATCACAATAGCTCACCTTGATCACCTAGTGCTCAAGTGAGCTAAAAAAAGCAGGACAAATCATTTAATATAGAGAAGTATTTCAAAATGCTTCCAGGAACATTGAATAAAATGTAAATTAGGACTTAAAGGGCAATAACAAATTAATTATACAGATTTTTTGATGAGCGATGTATTTTTCCAGCCTCTTCCGAAAGATGATTTCACCACCATATTTTCCCACAGTTCCATTGTCCACAAGCAGGAAGTAGGAATGATTGTTGTTCAGCACAGAATAATTCGTCTTTGGAGATGAAACACAGTGGTAAGGTACAATAACCTGCAACATAAATGTACACTTAAACAGTAATGTTACAACCCATACAGTTCAATTCACATAATGTTCAGAACTGCGTCTAGCTTTTTGACATCTTCATTATCATCTTTATAGATAAATCTGGAAGTCAAAGAGGTAAAATCTTGGAACTTCGTCTGGATGTTGACATAAAAAACTAATCAGTAGCATAAATATACATAATATCCCCAAGCACTGAGCCCACTAAATTTAGTTATATAATTTTGCCCCGCAAAAATGCTTACTAAATCAAATTACAACAAACATAAAACATTTTCCTGGGCACACTCAGTTCATTCAACATTGTAACTGAAATCTAAGAAATTCTAAGAAAAGAGCGTAAATTTTGCATCAAATGTGAAAATGCAAACTTCAGCCCAATATATCTCGTTTAATGTGAATAATTGAAATGAACTCAATGTTTGGTTACAAGGTACATAACTCTTCCAAATTTTCTTTAAAAAGCCAGATAACAGATGTTTTTTATTTCATACACTTGGTGAACAGAGTTTTCTGCAAACCATCAAGATACAAAACTTCCTCAATAAAACTGATTAAACAAATAAATGATGACCTTTTCATCAAGATATGTTTGAAATATATTCAGATGCTTAGATCAATAACGGCAGTGTGTATAACAATAATAGAGCGAGATCAAAGAAATAAACATTTTTTACAACAACATCATAGAGAAATATTCATAATTTTAAGTGGGATAATAAATAACAATTGAGCCTTCAAAAGTAGAAGCAACTTTCTACAGCCACCCAGCAACGTGTGAGATCCTCGGAAAGCCTGTCTGTCAGCAACAATTTATACCATCTGAACCTGCATTTTGTATTCATACTTATATCAGTCCTAGATGTCTCGTAATCAATACCATACCTCAAAAGGATCAAATGACGACCCAATTACATTACAAGGCGTCATGAAGCATTTCCCCGCCGTCTAACTGTTTTACAGCGCTTTATAGTATTGTCGGAACGCTTTGAGACAATCTGCAGCAATCTTAGCTAGATTTCAGATGTTAGATACATACTGTTTCCCAAAAATTAACTGTTGCAATTTGCTTGTATGCAATGAACTGATGTAGGAAAAGTATACACATGTAAATAAACACAGTGACACCAAATAGTGACAAACGATAATCAACTAAAAACAAGAGGTCCATAAGAGCCAGTATCGCTCTACTGGACTGACTGAACAGTTCTGTGTAAGTCTTGTGAAAACCTTTTGGACAATGTGACCTGATATGACCAAACAAATATAGGCATTATCTTTTTTATAAGACTAATCATCCTATGAAGTTTGAAGACTGTTCTTGATACAGATCTCAAAATAATGAGTGGAATGACTTTCAAAATTTGGGTCACTGTGACCTTTACCTATGACCCACTGACCCCAAAATCAATAGGGATCATCTCCAGGGTTACAGACAACCTTCTGAGCAACCTTCAGACGGATGAAGATGACGAACAAACCACCATAAACAAAAGTTTACTGACAGAGTAGTGAACAATGCACATCATGGTCAGACATCACTGGTTGCAAAGACAGAATCTGTGACCTGCCCCCAACAGAGTAAAAAGGACACATCAAAATGGCTTACATCTTTCCCATTGAGATCATCTTTGTTTTCTACAATACCCCACGGTGCTATACCAATGGCTATGATCTTGTTCTTTGCCTTCATTGTTCGGTCACTGATTGCATCTCCTACATGTCTCGTTACACCTGAAACAAAAGCAGTAAAATAAATGGTTTGGTGTCAAGTGCATAATTTCATTATACTGAAAGTTGAGAGAACAACATTCATACATCTTTCTACAGATCTTGGGTTTTGGTGCATAAATCATCTGCGAAATGGACAAAATTTAATCATTATTTATGAAAGTATACATGTATATTAAAAAAAATTGACATAATTTTAAATGCTTTATTAGGCCATGTCCGTTTCAACTTACGACTTTTTAAGTGATCAAAATTCAATTCTGGCCTCTACTTCCAGAGAAATGGATTTTGAAGAACCTGCACAAATACATACAGGAAGGCAAAAGGGCCTTAACTCCAAGTGTTCCCAAGGCAGTCAGGCCAAGGCTTGCATGGCCACACTTCCTTGTAGAAGTAAACATTTTTACCAAGTTTTATTCAAATACTCTGACAGACCGATGGACAGAAAGAAAATGCCAAAACTATATTCAGTCTGCCTTCAGCTGGGGATTTAATCTATGTGCAGGTTACAATACGAGTGCCATTTATCGTTACACATTTCTTATTTCTTTTTCATCCCTGTGAGTATGGTGGAGAGAAAACACCCTTTATTTTTGCCATTTTTCTTTTACTGATTTTGCAGAGATTTTTTTTCAAATTGTAAATTTTACCTATTTGGAAAAATATGTTCTTTTTAGCACTGAGAACATAGCCAAATACATTTAACTTCTATATATAAAAATGGCCTCCAAAATTAATTTTAAGCTTGTGACTCAAAGACTTGCCATATACTACTTAAAATGATCCAGTGACCTACCACTTAAAACTCACACCTGTTCATGTCAAGTCAATAAATTGACACTTTATGTCTGCCAAAAGAACATAAAAAATATTTAATTAGGCAGTTTGACAATGCATCATCTTTATGTCACTTAAACATGAACATAAACTTTGAATCTGTCCCAGTATATTAGTACCTCAACGTGGAGCTCTGACCTGATCAAACCTTCTGTCTTATTCTTAAGGGGGGAACTCCCTACATCTAGCAGATTATATTCTCAAAACATAGATTATGTGTTCAATGAACATAAAATGATAATTAAATACAATTTCAAAGAAGAACCCATTGCGAAAAATGCATCATTTTACCACAATTAAACAATATAGAGGCTTTCTGTAATAAACCGCATCCACCCATTATTGTACAACAACAACTCTACATAGATTATTGAATGGTTTGGGGTACTGCAGCATTTTTTAAACTGCTGATTTTATCGATAATGACTGGGAATGCATAAATGAAACTTTATGGTTCAGTTATAATACTTCCAAAGATTCAATTATTTATGTTTTGGAGGTTATTTAGTTTGACATCAGTTATAAGGGTATGTTCCTTTAAGTTGTCACCACAATAAGGACAAACTATGTCATCAACATATTACTAGTGTTTGTGTCCTTTTTGCTTCAGTCAAGTTCACATTTTTCAGCACAATCATGATTAACCTTAATCATGCTAAATTTCCATAATCGGCTTGTCTGTGCATTAATACTAACTGACTGATTACTGAACAGTACAGATCAGGATCAGATTGCAGTCTGACCAAAACAGGCAATTTTCTCTGATCAAATAAGGCGTCAGATTTTGTTTCTATCAAACGAAGCTTTGCTTACATGTCGTCATTTAATTAACATGAGACATCACTCTACATCAGACAATCACTGGACCATAAAATGACCTGTCGCCATTTAAGTCTGCAAGCTTGCGATTTTTTTTATGCATGATTAAAGGCGAGACAAACTTCAAAGGTTTGTTACATTGGCGGTCACCTTACATGTCTCATAAACAAAGATACTATCACACCTTACATGTCTCATAAACAAAGATACTATCACTTTTCCTGTTATAGGCAATATTGCAAATGAGTTCAATTCAAATTATATGTGAAAGTCAAGGAACACAACCGCTTTCAATAAGTTAGTAAAAGGTATAGAAGGAAGGAAATTGATTTGTACAGTCTTTAGATCAAACACTTTTTATGTGCCACAACAACCAAATACTAAAAATATCTGACCGAATCTAAACTTAAAGCTGCTCCCTCTCAGATTTTGGTAAAAAAAAAAAGTTCTTCAAACTGTATGTAAATAATGTATTTTAGAACATATAGTCATATAAAAAGACTCCAGTATAAATTCATGTTGGGTATATCTCTAAATTTCAAATAATACGCTACCAAATTCAAAATGGTATCAAACGCTTTTGAAATTCCAATATAAATATATAGTGTAGCAATGCTGTGTAACCGACATTTTCGACTGATTTCTGCAAATTCCTACCTAAACTTTTGCTTTTATTTTGATTCTAGCCTTTAATTTTATATTTATGTTTAAGTATGTTAATTTACAAAAAAAAAAAATTCAACGGTAACCGAGAACGAGCAGCCTCAACCATTAAAATGTGGTGAAGCTAAATACGATCTGTAAAAACTGATCACGATCTGCACTATAGATACAACGGCAGGATCACTTGTTGCCGGCATGGTAAAAGTTCATTACTCTCGTTTTACGACAATTTTACCTGTGACATAGGCCTTGAACACCTCAAATTAATTACAGCAGCCTTAATTAAGATTCTCTAGTTAGTAACTGACATCGTAAACAATGTCATTAGTGACATCAATGCTGTCATGATGACAGGATATGGCCTCATTCTGTCTGTTACGTTGATTAACGGGGGTAAATCGGTACAGTCAGACAGCAAGTGCAAAAGGTGTCGCAAAAAGTGTTGTAAATGTCTTTTATGAAAATTGACCCTATCACTCAGCAAGCTTGTTAAATCAGCAATGAATAATTGGGAATCACACATCTTCTAAGGTAATTACTAACTAAATTAATTAGTCAGCAGTTTCTGTCAAACAGTACTGTCACATCACCAATGACAATGGACGTATTTCTATGCTCCTGTTCTAATTAAAAAAACACGTGTAATCCCCCAAGCTCATTATAGATAGAATAATTGGCATGATCCCTACTGTAATTTAGAATTCTGAAAATATGACGAAAGGTAATAGCATACCTGAAAATTTACTGACATTTTTCAAAATAGTTTACAGTGGATCAAGATTATGATCAGACGTCTCAGATGCCAAGATGATCATGATCTGCACTGGTCACAAAGGCAGAATCGTCACTCTGCTCTCAACAAGATGCAGGGGGGTGGGGCGGGGGGGGGTCATGCTTGACTGTGTCTAGCTAGAGACAGAGACAGATCAATTAATTACAAATTGGGCAAGAACAACCACATGAGACTCTATAGTGAAATCTGATTCCCGTTTTACTAGCTGGTAAAGGAATAAGAGCACTTCATGTGTTTGTTTTTATTTCTGTGTATGCCCTTGAAAAGTGACTGTGACCTTCAGACCGACAAGGTAAAGACCAGTGACTGCTTCCATTATGGTGCTCTACTCTAAAGTAAAGTATATACAGTTATAAATAACACACATTTGACACCATGTTAAAAATGTGGTATGCTCCATTTGGTGTTTTCACTTGCAAAATGAGTATGTGGGTAAAGGTAGCATGAATCATTCTACACCCTTGAGGAAGTAATTAATCCAGGGTAATGTTACCATTAATAAATCTACCATGATGTCACAGTGTTATGCTGCTTTGTAACCGAGCATTGATTAAAGATTTTTAGACCCCTAAATGTGACCTTTCTCTTCAGTCAGCTCTGTTGGAACACATGGGTAATGAAAGGAATTTTTAATAACAATTTCTTGAAAATCCTTCAAAGGAAATGTATTCCAGGGACCTATGACTTTTGACCCTTCATTGTGACCTTGACATCTAAGTGTGGCCTTGACCTTGAGCGGGCCAATTTGGCATGTCGTCTTGATGAGATGAATATTTGACCAGTTTTATGAAATTAGGAGTTGTGTAGCTGATGTCATGAAAAACCAATCACCCCTAACTGTGGCCTTGACCCTGAGCAGATAGGGTTGGATCATTGGTCCTGCATGTTGCCTTGACATGGTTAACAAATGACTAAATTATGTTATATGAAAATCCTAGGAATTAGGAGATATGGAGAGGACACAAAAATGTTACAGGCAGACGGACAAAGACCATTTATGTATCCACTTTGCGGCAGAGGATAAAACGCTAAGCCATAACTATGTACTCTTTCCCTTTGCAAGACTAACATACAAAGCAAGGCCTTACATTAACAGTAATGAAAATGACAAAGGTTACCCTGAGTCACAGATTACAATACATTCATGGAGGCAGTTGGCTTAATTCTAGGAAATACGCGAGTGATTGTTTATATGATCAACTTGACAAAAAGCAATAAACCGAGTAGAAGAAAGTCACTGGGCTGAATTATTCCCTGGATACTCCTAGATATAAATTACTAGGGGGAAAATGACAGCTAAAAACTAACAAGCTTTTGTCACCTTGTACATTTTAGTGAAAGGCAACAATGAGGTCAATCAGGATAAATGAGGGGTGGGTTAGGCAGGCATGGTTTGGTTCAACCTTTAGAATATCTGAATAATAACAAATGAGTGCACATTATTGTATCTATACTTAAAGTTCATGATGTAACTAAATATGGGTAGGTGTATGCAGGAAAGAAAGAGGGTGGGGAAAAGGGTGTCTTGTGCCATAAAAATTACATTCTACATGTTCTAGATACTCAAGCTTTAAATGTTTTAATGAGTTGGGACCAAAAAAAACAATCATAATTATTTGAAACATTTTGAATTTAATTAAAATAATACTAATAATAATACATGTAATAATAATTATAATAATAATAAAAAAATAAAATAAAAGCATTTAATTTAATTCAATTAAAACTGAAATCTTTGAAATTAAAAAAAAAGTTTTGATGAAAGCATAATCATCATTTTCAGTACTCATTACTGAATTCACCAAAGTAAAAGGGTGGTTTTACTATATACTTGAAGTGTTGGGCTTTTTTGCCTCACATTTCATCGGAAACCATCGATTTTTCTCTGAAAATTTGTAAGATCAAAACAGATACATGCATGTATGCATCACAATGACATATGCAAATCTCTGTAAACTCGGAGGAGAGCATTAATAAAGCCTGTATTTCCTGTTCTGTCTTCACTGGCTATTTATCATATTTACTTTTTTTCACTATCTTTTTTTTTTCAAAGATGTCTGTGTAAGATGACATTTACTTGGCAGTTTTTGTGAAGTGTAAACGCTTAAAGCATCAAAGGTTGTCATGTCCTGTAAAACTATACCTTAGTGATGAGCAGGTATCTGCATTAGCCATAAATAACAATACCATCTGTATAAATACCAGCAGGTATCTCAAGTCACTCCTAAATAACTAAACCATCAAATGAGCTAACATGTATTTTATGGGCTTCAACACCAGTTTCAGCAATATTTCAGTCATGAAAGTTAGCCTGACCACTGTCCATTAGAAGGATCTGTAGTATCAGACCCCACCGTTCACGAGGAGGATAAGTAGCATCAGACTCCACTGTTCACGAGGAGGATAAGTAGTATCAGACTACACTGTTCACGAGGAGGATAAGTAGTATCAGACTACACTGTTCATGAGGAGGATAAGTAGTATCAGACTCCACTGTTCAGGAGGATCAGTAGCATCAGACTACACTGTTCACGAGAAGGATAAGTAGTATCAGACTACACCGTTCATGAGAAGGATAAGTAGCATCAGACTCCACTGTTCACGAGGAGGATAAGTAGTATCAGACTCCACTGTTCACGAGGATCAGTAGCATCAGACTACACTGTTCATGAGGAGGATAAGTAGTATCAGACTCCACTGTTCACGAGGATCAGTAGCATCAGACTACACTGTTCATGAGGAGGATAAGTAGCGTCAGACTACACTGTTCACGAGGAGAATCAGTAGCATCAGACTACGCTGTTCATGAGGAGGATCAGTAGCATCAGACTACACCGTTCATGAGGAGGATCAGTAGCATCAGACTACACTGTTCATGAGAAGGATAAGTAGTATCAGACCACACTGTTCACGAGGATCAGTAGCATCAGACTCCACTGTTCACAAGGATCAGTAGCATCAGACTACACTGTTCATGAGAAGGATCAGTAGTAACAGACTACACTGTTCACGAGGAGGATAAGTAGTAACAGACTCCACTGTTCACGAGGAGGATAAGTAGTATCATACTCCACTGTTCACGAGGATAAGTAGTATCAGACTCCACTGTTCATGAGGAAGATAATTAGTATCAGACTACACTGTTCATGAGGAGGATCAGTAGCATCAGACTCCACTGTTCACGAGGAGGATCAGTAACATCAGACTATACTGTTCATGAGGAAGATCAGTAGCATCAGACTCCACTGTTCACGAGGATCAGTAGCATCAGACTCCACTGTTTATGAGGAGGATAAGTAGCATCAGACCACACTGTTCACGAGAAGGATAAGTAGCAATCAGACTACACTGTTCATGAGAAGGATAAGTATCAGACTACACTGTTCATGAGGAGGATAAGTAGTATCAGACTACACTGTTCATGAGGAGGATAAGTAGTAACAGACTCAACTGTTCATGAGGATTAGTAGAATCAGACTCCACTGTTCATGTGAAGGATCATGCAGTAGCATCAGACTCCACTGTTCATGAGGAGGATTAGTAGTATCAGACTACGTTGTTCAATCAGACTCCACTGTTCACGAGGATCAGTAGCATCAGACCACACTGTTTATGAGGAGGATCAGTAGTACCAGACTCCACTGTTCACAAGGAGGATAAGTAATAACAGACTCCACTGTTCACGAGGAGGATAAGTAGTATCAGACTCCACTGTTCATGAGAAAGATAAGTAGTATCAGACTCCACTGTTCATCAGAAGGATAAGTAGTAACAGACTCCACTGTTCATGAGGATTAGTAGAATCAGAATCCACTGTTCATGTGAAGGATCATGCAGTAGCATCAGACTCCACTGTTCATGGGGAGGATTAGTAGTATCAGACTCCACTTTTCATGAGAATGATCAGTAGTAACAGACTCCACTGTTGCTGAGAAGGATTAGTAGTATTAGACTCCACTGTTCATGAGAAGAATTAGTGGTATCAGACTCCACTGTTCATGAGGAGGATAAGTAGTATTAGACTCCAATGTTCATGAGAAGGATCAGTAGTTACAGACTGCACTGTTCATGAGAAGGATCAGTAGTAACAGGCTCCACTGTACATGAGAAGGATCAGTAGTAACAGACTGCACTGTTCATGAGGAGAATCAGCAGTATCAGACTCCACTGTTCATATGAAGGATCAGTAGCATCAGACTCCACTGTTCATGAGAAGGATTAGTAATATCAGACTCCACTGTTTATAAGAAGGATCATGCAGTAGCATCAGACTTCACTGTTCACGAGAAGTATCAGTAGCATCAGACTCCACTGTTTACGAGGAGGATCATTAGTAACAGACCCCACTGTTCATGAGAAGGATCATGCAGTAGCATCAGACTTCACTGTTCATGAGGAGGATTAGTAGTATCAGACTCCACTGTTCATGAGAAGGATCATGCAGTAGCATCAGACTCCACTTTTCATGAGAATGATCATGCAGTAACATCAGACTCCAGAATGAATTAGAAAGTTTGTAGCCCTGACCAGACACCAGTCAGACTGACATGATTCCTGTATTAGACTCCAATTCCTGTAAGCAACTGCCTACTTTATCAAATAAAGTGTCACAAGGCCAAAAACTGAGATAGAATATCAAATAAATGATAGAAGAATGACAGGCTGTGTCCTATCTACTACAGTTAAGTTCCTGTAATAAGACTACCCTTTGGTCACAGGCACAAAGAGGTCTTAATATGGAAATGGTCTTTATCTAGACCTTTTTACTGTAAAATGGGTCAATTTGGTTCTGAAATGTTTTGGTCGTAATATCTAGGGCAACCTTAATATCAGTTGGTGTTAATATCTGACTTTACTGTAGTTCTAGTGTGGTCATAATCCTTTCTTTCATATTCATTTCGTTTCTTCGCAAAATTGTTGTCAGAAAGCTTTTCTAAATCTTTGCAAAATCATTGAAAAATATACTGAGCTATATCAAATTATTTTATAACATGTATGTTCATTTTGAAAAGCAAACGGTCAATTCTCCCTGTATGACATTTAACTTGGTATTATGTAAGTGTTACAAATAATTGTAGTATCCAAGGCGATCATGGGCCTTTAATGTAACTGTAAAACTCTCAATTCACAGATCAGTTGAAAAATTAATTTTCAAAAAAACCTTTACAAAATAAAACATTACTATTTTTTTGTATTAAAACATTAGATGTACTACTTTATGTATAATTGGAAAATAAAACATATTGTCTAAGTGCCAAATGACAGAAACGATATTTCTCCTTTTGTCAAATGAAAATGTAATCAATTAACACAATAAAATATTCATGAACATTTAAATAGAACCATTTTGATTGATGAAAATCAGTTGTAGACTATAGTGCTGTCCAAAAATTGATTTTATTTCTTTGACTGATAGCACCCGACATGTTACAAGTAATAACCCCAACATGTTACAAGTAATAGGCAGTAAAAATGTCCTGCGGCTCAGAAATAAATGTTTTCGACCAATTGCCTCAAAGGCTATACAGTAGCAAACAATGTGACTATAACATAATCTATAAATCAAAATTATAAAATCACTTTGACCCTTACTCAGCTTAAGTTCTAAAATGGACTCTCCCATCTTTCAATTTGGACAGTGCTATTACTTGCTCAAAAGGGTGATGAGTGGAAAGTTACAAGTTGGATTGCAAACAGCACAGACGTGTGCTAAGCGTGATCCTGATCTGCACTGATAACACTGGCAGAATCACTTGCCTCCAGCGGTGTCAAGGAGTAAGAATATGAGAATAACTAACTACTGTGCTGTCTAAAATGGTTGTAAATGATGCAATAAAATAGGTTCTTTCACAGACAGGAGTCTTGTTGATGCCTAAACGTGTTAATTGGTTTGTTGAAGAGACAGATGCAGAAACAAGGGAATGTTGGTTTAAGACCCAAGCTCTTTATGAAAAGACCCCTTGGTTCTTTTACATGCCTGGTGTATAGCACAGATAAAGGCGAGACTACCTCCGAGTTTCTAACCAGAAAACATTTCTGAAATTTCCAGTACCCTGCATGCCAGGATACCATGGCCCTCCTGATTGGTAGTCCAGGGTGTTAACCACTCGACCACCGCACCCTCCATCTTCAAGTACATTTCAGATGATCAGATCATTCAGTCCCAGTTTTACCATGAAAGAGAGCCTGGATTTATATGCATATATCAGACAAGTTACAATAACCTTCATAAAAGCTTTATTAACATAATCATGTAAATTCTGTGTATTAAGACGTGAGGATGTCAACAGAACCTTTACCACAAGGTGTTTCCCTACCTTAAAGAAAATTTGAATGTTTTTTTTTCTGAACTCTAGGGCAATACATGGCAACCATGTTTCATGTCCATCAACTTCAAACAATTTCAAGTTTTTACATGCAAATCAGTAAAAGCTTGCATGCCAAATAGATTAAACTCTACAACTTAACACAAAAAATGTAGATTAAAACTTCGAGCACTATCTCTTTTGCAATTCTTCAACTGTCATAAAGTGATGAAGATAATGTTTTTACAACAGAAAAACAGAAAATTAATATTTGCTCCCAGATCTTGATCAATTGATCAGAATTCAGGAATATCTTGCAATAGGAAAGTGATACAAGTTTCAAAACCCAATGAATATAAATGTCTATACAGGAGGGCAATGATGACCACAAATCGCTCACCTGAGAACAAAATGCTAATATTGCTGTTATTGTTTTGATAAATCAAACATAGTTTGAAGGAATTTTGTTGACAGTCATCCAAATAAAGTTTCAGTTAAGGACAAGTTTTTTCCTGGCAATTGCCATGCAACCAGAGTTCAGCATGGGACAAGTTAATGTAAAACAAGAATCATGAAGATTTGTAGAATTCCAGCCTGATTTTGCTGAGAAATAGCACAGTCACAAAGGACTATGAAAAAGTATTCAAAGAGCAGTAACTCTAAAATTTTATAACACGCTATGCTGATAATATGGGCATCTTCTTTTGATAGTGAAGCAGTTTAAGAAGTTTCACTGAATTTAAGCCAGTGGTTCCTAAGAAATAGCCCCAAAAAGAGACCAATACCATTACCATATCCCCTTGGCCGGGGAAAAAAACTAATAGGGGTCCAGCCAAAGATAACTGCTATGAAGTTTCAACACAATTGATAAACCGATTTCAGAGAAGATGTTATTTCATTTGAAAGAAAATGTTTGTAACATACAGTGCAAGATAATGAATGGACAGAGAGAGATCACAATAGCTCACCATGAGTATTTCAAGCTCAGGTGAGGTAGACATTGGCATATAAGGGGAGGTAATGTAACCCAGCAAAAAGGGAAGATAATATCTGCCACATTCATTTTAAGGGGAGACAATTAGCTGTACCTTGGGTTGACTGCAGATCAGTTTGTCCAGTATCAAAGGTACTTTCCTCTAAGACTGCAGCAGGAAATCAAAAACGACACTTTATTTGCTTTTTTGAAATTTCAATTTATAATATTTCAAACAAATCATCACCTAAATTTATACTCATAGTATGTATATATCTTTTATAGGCATAATCATTTTGAAATATAAGTTTGAAAAATATTGCCCAGTTTCAATACATCTCATACTGATGTAAATCATCATGCTTATAGACTGTGGCAATTGATAAACAACCTGTCAGAAAGATTCACTTTTGCTCATAATTCTTGACAGTTATTTTCACTATTCTGACAAGCCAATTGACAGGGGGTCATATGGACTTTCAGCAGGTCAAATGGACACACTTAGATTTTCACACTTCTGACAAATGGCCTTATACAGAAAATCATTGTCTGTAAAACTGAACGGCTATTCTTACACAAATACTCATCAGCACACTAGACCAACCTAAACTAGAAAAAAATCATCACCATATTTATTTTAGCTCCATTGTGAAGAAAGCTTGAAGCTTATCGAGTCACTCTCGAGTCCGCTTCCTGGAAAAAACCAGTACTGGTGTCATATGAGAAGGTATGGTTGTGACCCCTGTGAGGCTCGAACCCCAAACCTCTATGAGCGGCAGACATTTTAACCTCTACACTACCGGCTCTCCTTAAATGGTTTAGTTGGAACAATGGTTCTGCAAATCTTCTTGATGACATGGACTTTTCATCGGAAGTTCACGGAAATCCTTTACATTCTTTCTTCCTAAATCATGTTTTCTTTATTTAAGGTTAAAATAGTTCATTCCTATGTATAGGTTAGTGTTCATTCTAATGTACCTATGCATCAGAATGAACATTATCCTACTTAGTGTTTGAAATTCTTTTTTTGTAAATCTGCAGTATATCCCCATATACTAACTCTGTACATGTATATACATATTGATTTACCCAAGTTAAAGTGCAGCGAATACTGCGATGCGATTTGGACAAAAAATCATTTCAAACACTTACTAAAGTATAAGAATAAGAATATGTGATGCAACTGATGAGACGTGGTTGGGGGTACCATTACAATCCATCAAAAGAAACTGTGACAGGTTAATGGTAGCAACCTTTGCAACAGCATCTGCAGCAAACTACAGATACATCAGTTATAGAAAGAAACTACAATTTAAAGACAACTGAACACTTCAATCATAGAAAACCACTGTACAATTCATTGATCTATATCATTTAAGGTTTCCTTTAGAGTGACTTCGTGACCAGTTTTAAAACTTGATTTTCATGAGCAAACACTGGTTTGACTTGGCGACTTATTTTTCCGCTTAAATGGCGTAAGCTTAACTAATTTGACTAAGTGACCTATTTTACAAACTAAATGACATGAGCATAACTACCGTTGTTTGACTTGGTGACATATTTTTCAAATTTACAGCATAGAGCCAAGCTGAAATGTAATTACACGGATGCCAGAGGCAATAGATAATAGACAACTGATAATTATGAGATGTCATTTACAGAAAGTCATTCAATTAAACTATAACCTGATTTTCAATTGATCTAACCTACTTCAAGAATCCGGGAAAAATATCTGAACAGGTTTAGATGTACTAGTACTCTCTCACAAAGCCAATACGTTCATATTTCATTGACCTACCTTACCAACAAATTACGTTCAAAATCAGCAAACTAAATTTCAATAAACCTACATAAGGTTTACAGAGGACTCTGATAAACCTACATCAGCTTCCTGGTTTCCAAGATGTTACTTTCTGTTTTGATTTCCCATTGACTACAGTGAAATCTCATAACTTGAACAGATTACTGACACAAATTGTTCTGGGCAATGTTGTATGGCTTCACAATGGGTTTGATCTTGTGAATTTATCTAAATACTATCTTTTAATTTGATCTGCTCATTCATTTTCACCTGTAAACTGAACACTTAACTGAGTCTGGAAACAGTCCCGGGATAAAAAACCAAGTTTGGAAAACTCTGACAATGTTTAAGAAAATTTAAATGATTCCGAAAATAGGACAACCCTTAAGCTTTCCTTTACTTTCAGTTCTGATATTCTGGTCTGGGTACCTTACAATAAGTGAAAAGATATCCTTGTCAAATATAACTAACACTGCTGCTTGGAACAAAATGAAGCCATCACTGTACCTTTAAATTCTTCTGAAGTTACCACGTACAGGTAAACCTGGTTTTAGCAAACATGCTCACTGAACCAAAGGTACCAAGCATCTTGTCTTATTTCATTAAGACCACTTTAATATTAGCTTCTATTTTGTCTGCACACACTCGATAAGACACTGGTTATATATTGAGTTTGTTTATGACTACTTCACGATATTTGAGTTTTTGCTGCATGTACAATGAAATTGGTGACTGACAGACGGACATGCACTTGACAGACAAAAGCGGATCATAAAAGTTTCTCTTTAGCTCCTCCTTGAGCCAACTGGTAAAATTCTGCCAATTTCAATACAGTGAAAAGCCCCGACTTGTATTTGTCTAAGAGAACCTTACCTGTATTAGTTCCACTAGTAATGATCCATGCCCCTGTGGTTTTAGCTGCCTTCAAAAGGCCTTTCCTGAACACTCGCTTTAGTTTTGGCTGCAGATCGAAGTTAAGAATGCCCCCATGTACAGTGATAAGCAGCTTTGGCAAATCCAGCCCCCAGTGGTTCTGTAGTAACTGTAACACTTGGTCGGCCTTAGAGTCATAACTGCTCAGCCTTACATACTGAAATACAGAAATTCAATACCACTTATTTGACCAAGTCAAGTCTATATATGCAGTCAAACCTACATATAAAAGACCATTTGGGTAAATTTAAACCAGCAACATTTCACTTTTCATTTATAGTAAATTTAAACCAGCAGCATTTCACTTTTCATTTATAGTAAAAGTGCCAGGAAACAATAACCAACTATACATAAAGGCCTCTATAGCTTGTGGTAAACCATGAGGCTCAATGACCATTTAAACTGTATAGTAAATTCCATATGTATATAAATTATGTAACCATCTCTGATATAGGGAAATTCTGGATAAAAGGAAGATATTTTCTGGGCCCTATAATTTTTCCCTCCATACTTAACATGAACTTGCTATACAGATATATATTTCTCCGGATATATGGAACAAATTTAAATGGTCCCAAGGAGTTCATTAAATACAGAGTTTACTGTATTTCAGTTCTTCACAAGCGGACAGTATACCTAACAAATTCATTCCTTGGAAGAACAGGTATAAGACTTGATCCTCCACAAGAAACTGCTGACTTTCTCACATACTGGTCAGTGGCTGGGCTTGAACCCGTGACCCTCAATCAAAGACAGTTTTAGCAATTTCAGGTCAGCGACCTTAACTGCTTGACCCAAGACTGTACAAAAATACCATGAGACTGTCAACTATACAAAAATACCGCTTGACCATTGACAGTACATCAATATCCCTTGACTGTTGACTGTGCATTAATACACATTCTGTGGTAAATACAATAGTTATTCAGACAGCTGATCACGCAAGTTATAGCATGAACCATGGTAACTTGGTCACATTCTGACAAGCTGACAGTTTTAACTCTACAATGACATGGGCAATGTGACTGACCATATAAAGACGCATGCTCATGAACACAACAACCATGTTTAGCGAGATTAGATAACAATTTCTCAAGCTGGAGAGCAGATACACCTGATTCAATATAACTAGCAAATTCATTTTAATATAACCTCCAGAACTGCTGTAGCTGCAGATGAAACTATTCATCTCCTTCAATGAAAACTGCAGTCAATAAAACATTGTCTAGAGAAAACAAAGGCTTGTAGCAGTTGATTCAGATTTATTTCCTACTAAATGACAAGTTAGGCTTCACAGCTGTCTATTTCTCTTTGTATCATCTTTACCAGGAACGGTTACACTTGACAGGTTATCTTATATATGTCCGGAAATAGTAATCACAGAATACAGTCTCCAGTATGTAATATTTATAAATGGTACCGGACAATCCATATGACCAACGCCCCCAGACGAGTTTAGTTTAATTTAGGTTCCGGGGGATAGTGCAATAAACAGAACCTGTCCCGTTCAAAAGACATCGTCTGGTTCTTTAACATGCCTGGTGTACAGTACCGCTACCACGGACCTCATTTTTAGGTCTCATCCGAAAGATCACAAGTAATATTAGTAGCGGAAAGGGAGATTGAACCAGGTTTGATCCCTGGATTATAAATCCAGCGTGTTAACCACTGGACCATTAATCTGCTCCCAGCCTCCAGTAGAGATCTGCATGCCTATATAGAATACAGCATTGTCGGGGAAGTCAGTCTAGATGAAAGGAGTATGAATGTTGTTTAACCTGTACCCTCCTCCATGTATAAAATAAGACTAGTCCATCTTTCAATTTGGACAAGGTCAATCACACTTAGATCTCATTGGTTGCCGTGATTGGCCTACTCTTTGGCAACCAATCAAATTCAACCTTTGGCTATACTGGCTGGAAATTGCAGTCAGGTAAATCTCTCCTATTTTGGAAACAGAAAAACACTTTTGATAGGTATAGGCATGATGGGAGACATGCCAAGGTCTCATCCACAAATTCAAGCCAACATATTTGCTCTTATGGACGGACCTTTATAAATTTGCTTCGAATCAAATCAAATTCAATTTGGACAACACCAGTGATTGTTTAAAGGGGTGCCAAAAGAAAAAGTATTGACTGAATAGCAAACAAGAGATGTTTGTAAAACAAATCATGCACTCCACTCATCACCCACCTAATAACTGCAAGGCAAAACAAGAGAGCCACCTGACTTCCATTGGTTTTAAAGCAAGGTCAATAGGAATGGTCAAACTGACATGGGGTCATGATTAGAACAATATTCATTAAAGTCCATTTCCAAATATCTATATGGTCACTGTGACCTTGTACTTTGACCTAGTGACCCTCTATTCATATGCTTTACTTCTACCAAGTTTGAAGATAATACCTCATACCATATTTAAGTTATTGAGCGAAAACAAATTTAAATGTAAGTTCACTGTGACCTAGATCTTTGACCGTGTGACCCCAAAATCAATAGGGTTCATCTACTGTCAATGACCAATGTCCCTACCAAGTCTGATGCTTAACAGGAGGTGAGCACAACAGCTCAATAATTTGAGTACTCAGGTTTGCTAAAGATCATTAATAAGAGACTGATTTTACTATGTGTTCAACAGCACTCCAAACATGCTCAGGTGAGCCAAAAAAATAGTATCTGAGGGTGTTCTTACTTGTGTTCAATATCTCATTACACTGCAACCCCGTTATAACGCGGTAGTCGGGGTCCAACTGGTCAGACCGCGTTATAAGTGAGACTCTTTTTATAACGCGGTCTGATCATCGGCCGCTGTTTTCTTGCATAACGCGTACATAACGCGAGTACCCCACCCACCTAACTGAATTAAAGCATATTGATGTTTAGCACGCATCATGTTTTTATGAAATCGAGAGATTAAATTGTAGAAAATAACGATTCTATGTAAAAAAAATTAGTTAATTAAGCACGAAATTAAATATATAAAAGAGAAATTCTTACGTAAATATTTACTATTGAAAACGAAAGTACATTAATTTTTCGAAAATGATGGCTTAAGTGAAAGTACTTTTTGTTAAAACAAACAATAACAGTTTTGTAATTGATTTATTATGTTCTGGTAAGCCTGCAATCAAAGATGCGCAAACAAATATTAATTCACATGATTTAGAAGTTATTGTCTAACAAACAAAGAGGTCAGCTTGTGAATAACGGAGCCGTGAAAAAATACCAGTAAGCCGTAATTGTTTTAACACTTCTTTGTTAATAGACGCTAGATACCGGTTAAGTGACAAAGATCAATTAACAACCTGCCATGTTGTTTATTTACGTTTTCGAACATTCGTTTTGTATAGGGACAATGCTTTTTGATAGAAATAATTTTGGTCGATCCCGAAATTTTTGGGAGCCAAGACCCAACCGCGTTATACCGGGATTCGCGTTATAACGATGCGCGTTATAACGAGGTCGCAGTGTATATATGTGTGTTCAGCTGAGCTAAAACTCAGCAAATCAGGGTGTTAAAACTGTGTTATACCTGTGCTTTACTTGGGTGAGGAGCACCCTGAAATTCCAGGACTCCGTAGGCATCCGTTGGTTTGGCCTCGGTATGTCTGTATGGATGCCATCGTTCTTCCAGTGGCACACCAAGTGCCTGCGGTATATGTCCTTGCCAGCTCTCCGGTCTACCACAGCAGCATCTGGCAATACAAACAGAGTGAGTTTATTAATTTTATTATCATGACAGGAAACTTGCATATTCCAGCAGCAAAAAAGATTTGCTTTTCCTATCTAGATTTTCCAGTTTGGGAGTAATTTCGGTGCATTAAGTGTATCAAATCATTTATTTATTGAACAAATTGTAAACATCTCCTACATTCATAGGAATTGAAATAAATTATGGATGTGAAATCATATCAGGAATTCAATAACTGCAGTTTTACTCACAGGCTTTCAGTGCGTGAGCAGGACTAAAACTAGATGGGTGTTCAGTAGAACACTTGTGTCGCCCTCTTACGCTTTGTCAGAATAACCAATAATTTTCTTCGAAAGGGCGTCACAAAAATGATGTATATCTCTACAAGGTAAACAATACATGATTCTTCTATAAAACAAAATTACTGTCATGCCAGCTATTTCTCATTTATCAAAAAGAAAGAATCGGCATGACAGTAATTTTGTCATAATTATAGAGGAATCATTCCTCTAACGATCGGTATCTAGATCGACAAAATCTGTTGAAAACTGTTGGAGAAATGGAGTCCACACGAAAGCCTGTGGTTTTACTGACAAGCCCCGTAGGTGTAACACAAATCAATTATTATTGTCTTGTGAATGCTTGTCTTTTCACAAAGGTAAGAATTATTTAGCTGACATAGAGACAAACTATGCCAAATCTATATATCTTCACCTAGCCTACACTACATTAAACATGTGACCCAAAGGGCCGGTCCAATATTGATGCCAGGAACAAGATTTGAAAAGCCACTGGACAAATTACTAAACACCAAACTTGCAGTTTTTAAAATGAAGTGTAGAAGAGTGACTTCCATTCAAGGAACATTTCGGTGAAGTTTTCTTGAAATTTACATAAGGTTTATGGTAGCAGCAGATGTCCTTTAAACTAAATAGTAAACGTTTGGCAGACAAACAATGAACAATCCACGATGAACAATACATTTATATCAATTTAAAATTTTACGACAATAAATAACAATTTTTATCAAATGCCTTCCCTGCCATTGACTCAGTAGTATACTATTTAACATGTTTTCTCAACACATTATTCTGTAGTACAAGCTGTTAACAAATGCACTCTTATATCCATTTCTGTTTTCCCTAAATTGCCAGAAGCTGCCTTGTTTAACCCTCTCATCAGAGAGTAATGATATTTTTCACTGTTTGCACCTCTAGGTCGTCATGCGCTAATATTGTTTGATAGAAAACTTCCTAGAATTTCTGAAAAACATCTAATTCAAGGCTTTCTGACGACTGTTGTTTATTTTGTCTGGTGGCCAGTTCAGGGATTTGACACGGCTATATAGCACAAATCATGTTATCCGGAAGTGTTTGTCAACCATATTCAATGGTTTAATATGATGTGCAGCCAGCGTGTCTGCATTCATAGCAGCGTCGTATACAAGACTTGACAGTATATACATATCATCGCAACAAATGAATTATGACAGAAACAACTTCTATAGATTATAAGAATATTTCCCCGCAGTGGTCGTGAGACATCTGAAGCCGACATCTGTTATGATGTGTCTGCAGTAAGCAATAATCTAAGTCCTATGGCAGGTACATAACTATATAGTTATATGACTTTTCCGTTTGCAATGTATCTACAGAATGTTAGTTTAGTTTGCTTGATTGTGAAGAATGCTTGTAGCTTATCGAGTCACTCTTGAGTCCGCTTCCTTGGAAAACCAAGTACTGGTGTCATATGAGGAGGTGAGGTCATGACCCCAGTGGGCTCAAACACATAACCTCCAGGATGAGCGGCAGACATCTTAACCTCTACACCGCAGCTCTAGAGAATGTTAACTATGGTAACGATTGTTGTGGGTGCTGAATACAGCACAACTGTACGGTGTGTACATCGTTCACAACTTGCACTTCCACAACATCAGACGAACATAAATTATCAGTCACACACACTAGAAAATCTAAGTGTTTTAATTTTTTTCTGGAAGAATGATGGACTGAAAACAATGCCATACTGACAAAGAACCACATGCAGGGCTGTTACAATGGTAACAAAGATAGAAACAAACAGTTTTGTATTGACAGTCTTTTGATGTGACACAGCAGAAAATGTTTTATATTGATTGCAAATATTTATTGCCACAAAACCTCTGTGGTGTAACCAACAAGCCTATTCTGTAAACACATACAAATGGAAGAACGCATAGAAAACTGGCTGTCTTTTATAGAGCCAAATCAAATTTTACGGGCAAAATTAGATCTCCATGCCATTTGAACCAGACAAAATTGGGAAGAGACCGCACAAATCGCAGGAATTGCTCATCAAATTCCTTAAACTTCCATTCAAATGGTACATTTTTTCTATGTCAAACCTTATCAAATATTCATGGGCCTTATTGTATGAACCCCATTTAACTGACAGAACTGCATTTATTGTAAATGCATTGTGTGTTTCAGATGAACAGCACATACATTATGTTCTTTCAATTGACAACAAAACAAGTTTCAATTTGTTGACATAAAAATTACAACTGCAGACATTAAGCAAGAGAGAAAACTAGAGATTGTTTTTCATGAAATAGCCTTGATCTTTGACATAGCCACATTAAGTTCTGATATGCACAACCTAAGACTTCATACCGGATTTCCAGCAAAGTTATATGAAAATTAAGCAATGGGTTTCAAAGAAGTGAAGGTAAGATTTTGTTTTCAGGTCCCTGTGACTTTGACCTTTAAGCTAGTGACCAAAAATTATAATACACAACTGATGTTTTCCATAAAGTTTTATGAAAATCCAGCAAGGGGTATTGGATAAGCGGGGAAAAGATTTTACTCAATATCAGGTTATTGTCTAAGTATGCCAAATGTCTTCAAAGTCCCATAACACTGACAATATGCACAACTACACTTGGTACTGCACATTTCTACCAAGTTTCAGTAAAATCCATAACTATTAACCAGTTTTCACTAAATTCTGACAAGCCAAGGCCTGTAAATCTGTAGCAATTTTCAGTATAAGAGAACTCACTTCCCGAGGATTTCTAAACAGTTTGAAC
>JAFMSR010002012.1:0-24944 GCA_022818135.1 Saxidomus purpurata | reverse complement strand
GAAAAAGCTGCTGATCTTGACCAAGTTGACTCAGACGGTAATAAAAATGTATATATCTAGTATTAAAAACCTGAAAAGCAAAAGAAACACAAAAGTACGACCGATAAGACATTTACTAAGAACATGTATCACCCCAACTCAGCTTTGGAAGGAATTGATCTGCAACTTTCAAACAAATACATGTAGTTTTAATACATAGAGGATAATTGTTGATTTTGGTGTAAGATCACGTGTCGACAAAAAGTGATATTTTCACAAGTGGCGCAGCCACAAGAGAAAATAAATACTTTTAGTGTTAACAAGTGAAATTAACGTGATATTACACCGATACCAACAATTTTTCTGTTTATTTTATGGTTAAAACTTTACTTTTATTGAGTTTGTTTCTATAAAACATCGAAAATCGCAGGAAACGTCATCAGAAAACATAGCACAAATGATGTCATTTGAACGACGTCATCGTCGCATGGTCTCCAGCATTAATTACGCTCGGTATACTTTTTGACGTAAATCCGGGTTAAAGATTGCAAAAACAGTGAAAATAAAGATGGTAATCCACTGTTTCAAAACTGTTGATTATCACTTTTATTTCACTGAGAAAACTCTATATAATTCACTGGAAAATATAAAATAAAATAACATATTTTTCATTTTAGATTTCTTGAAACCGCTAATAGATTTGATATGTTTTATGTTCTCAGGCAAGTGGTTCCAAACCACTATGCTGTTATAATAAAAAGTAGCTGATGTGAAATCACTAATCTGTGTGACGTTACAATTTGATTAATTTCCATAAGAATGCAGCTCATTTGTTTTCTTAAAGTTTTCATGTAAGAAACTTGGACATTTGTGTAAGAATATCTTTTGGGCATGCTTTTGTCGTAGTTGTTTGCACCTTTGCTCAATATTCAATAAACCGATATCTTTAAAATCAGTAACTCTTAAAGAAGTTCTACTTCCAACATTATTAATAAACCTGATTACTCTATTTTGAGCTACCAGAAGACTATGTTTTGATTTTTTCTTTAAACAACGAAGAACAAGCTTAGTCGAAAGGATGCTAGTATTGTATAAATGAGTTACAAAGTGTTTTCCTGAGAGACTTATATAAAAAAATCCTTGTTTCGTCTTGAGTTAGCTTTCTTTACAATCCTGTTTACACTGGAGGTGCCGGACATATCATTACATAGAATAGACCCTAGATATTTGACAGAGTCTGGTTGATTTTTTGCTTTAAGTATTCACTAGTCAATCAGATTTGCCCAACGGGCCCTTCCTTTGTCGAGGTTGAGTCGAGGAATGTTTCTGAATATAGCCATAAATTTCATACAAATTTACTCACCAGTTGTGATTAGGTACGTACCGTGACATGCGCTATTATCGAATTAAACGGTATCTTACAGAGTAAATATTTCAATCTCAAAACGAAATATTATACGTTCTACTTCTCATTTCATTGGCGGTTGAAAGGTTACCAACTTCCGGTCAAAAGCGAGCTTAATACGGTTGCGCCGAAAACAATGCTTTACGATTTAAAAAAATAGTTTTTGCATGAATAAGATAAGTTCATTAAAACCAATCAATTCTGTTTTACTTGTCTGTTTTTATTTGTAAAAGGGTTTCCTTGTTTCGTGTTTGTGTTTATTTAATATCATTGACAGGAAGTCGGGAGTAGTAATCCGGTATCGCAACATTGTCCTGTTTGTGTTCTTGTTGTTGGAGAGAATCAAGAATCTATATTTATGTTCTTGTATCTTTCTTGTGATTACTTGTTGTGAAGTCGCGAGTTGTAATCAAATACCGGAGCACGTCCAGTTATGTTCTTGTTTCTTACTTGTAGTTACTTGGTTCTGTAAAGTCTCTAGTTGTAATCAAATATCAAGACTTATTCTAACTTGTAATCACTTGTTGATGGTAAGTGGCGAGTTGTAATCCGATATCGGTGTTTTAGTCCTGTTTTTATGTTCTTGTTATCCTTTAAAGTTCACAAACAGTCTCGAATTCCAATCCGATATCGGTGTTTAGTCCTGTTTATGTACTTGTTATTCTATAATTCTCGAGTTCCAATCCAATATTGCACTTTCGTCAGTTTTAAGTTCGTGTTTCTTAATTGTGATCACTTCTTGTTCATACTTTGTGTTTCTTATTTGTGATTATTTGATTTTACAAAATCGCCCGTCTGATTTGACCTGTTTATTGTTTTTCTTGATTCTTATTTGTGATCATTTGATGAAGCTGTCGGAAAGTCGAGAAATGTAATCTGATTATATAACCCGTGTTCTTTGACCGCCATCATGGCATTTCTGTCTTTAAAAGAAATGTGAGTGCAGCATGTGTGTATGGAGTTATGTTTTGCAATTTTAGAATTTTTGGTAAATCTGTACGTTTAATAACATTGCGTTGGTTCGTTCTCTTGCTGTGCCTTTTAAGTATTAAAAGAAACATATACTGTATGCTCACAGACTTGCTTAGTTTGAAGTACTCACTGAAAATTATCTTGTAATTGTCCGTATTCGAAATTATTAGTAGTCATAGTTAAATCAGCATCTGCAGTATATTTACTGATACCAAACACACCATTAATCTGTTCATTCTTAATTCTTTCATTTTCTAATAGCTCTATGAGCATACATAAAATGATATATAAGGTGTTTTTAAATGGTCGAGGTTATCCTTTAAAGTACCGCTCACATAAGGTCAAAAGGTCAAGGACAGAAATCTCATCAAAAGGCAACAGGCAAACATTTATATAAGTACATTAATATGAATTCGGACTTACCATTTTGTTTGCAGAGCTATTTAATTTGCATTTGTTGACCACAGGTGTGACACTCGTTTCCTAGTTAGTAAGATATCTGAAATATATAAGTATAAGGTATGATTACATCTTTACTGCGTGTCAAACGAATCGTAGGCTTAAAGGGGCATGCCCTACAAATAGCAAATTATTTCCTCAAAATGCTATTATTGTTTAGATGTACGTAAATAATAATTAAGTGCATTTCTAACGAAGAGTATATAATGAAGACTGTCTCTTTTCTGCATAAAATGTCCCAATAGCGATTTTTCATAATAAATTGCTATCCATCCAAATATTACGGTACAAGTGTTTATGAAGGACGCGCGTATGGTTCCTCATATTTACCGATATTTGTAGGAAGTTTAAGCTGCAATTTTCAGGATTGGTGGCAAGCTCATGTATTCAAATAAATAATGTTTTGATGTTTTTTAACTTGCTCCCAGTTTTAAGGTATGCCTCTTTATGTGACAAGTGTGGCTAAATTATTACGTAAAGATCCCATCATAAATAGACTAGGTATGAACAGTGAATTGTAAGATGATACCTGTGTTATACAGCCGCTTAAAGCAGGTTGCTTCTCCTGTTTAGATAACACAATTCTAGCGGCTGAATGCAGGTTCAGCAATATACTTTGCTGACATGACTCCTTCAAAGGTTTGAATTTTTATATACATTTATAACGAATCCTCAATCGCATTCATCAGTTATTAGTTTGTTGCATAGCTTATCCCTATGTTGTAAATGTTTACAGTGGATGCAATAAAGATATCTGCCTGTATGTCTATTACTTGTTTCCTGCATAAAAAGGATATCAACACATGAAAGTTTAATTATCAAAATCGTGTTTAATCGCTTTGATATTAGTACATGAGGTGAACGCATGAACGTGCTCTTGTTTCATCTACTTCCAGTATGACGTCATTGTGATAAGAGACGCTAGATTACACATGTACAAAATGGTGGATTGGGACATGCTTGGATGATTAAACAAAGCTCTAACAAAACCATGATTTAATAAACGAAGATAATCCTCGCAGGTAAGACATCTTCTGATGAGCAGACAATAGCTGCAGACTAAATATATCTATCATTTATATAAACATTGAAGATTACAACACCTGATGAAGGTTGGGGGATGATTGAAACGTGAATGCAGCGGTTTCAAGAGGATTTGCATAGTTTACATTTCATGAGAAAACATGATACAGCTGGTCTTTAGCAGAAACCCATGATTCAGTTACAGCGATTTTTCACTTTATTTATTGCATTTACCTACTGTATATTGCAATGGCCTAGTTTTGATGTCTGTTAGATACCGAACATAACATGACAAAAACGTAAGTGAGAGTGAATGTTTAAACTTTTACATGAACAACTTTTGTAGCATGTGTAAAATTAGAAAAAGGTTCCATTGCAAAAGGCACTATATTTTAACCCCTGGTTTAAATGTGTTATTATAAGATCAGTTAATATGACGTCATAATATCCCAACTTAGCAGGATATAAGTCTTTACCATTGGCATTCGTCTGTCTCTATATTCTATATTCCATCAAGTAACAAGTATTTTAAATTTTCTCTAAGCTTATTTCGTTGTATATGTGTATGTCCGAGCAGAAATGAATGTCATACATCCAAATACTGTGACGTTTAAATTCTAATGTTGTGATAAAATAAGGTATGAAACATCTGTGTTAAGGTAAGTCGAAACCTAACTAACGTATTTAAAACCTACAGCCGATACAAAATGAAGCAAACCTATGTTCTTAAAACAGACCAATATTTTTTGTCTTAAATTTGAAAGTAATTCATACAAACTACTTGAACAAATAAACTTTTCGATATTTAGGCCTGCTTTAGTTTTCGTGTACGAGCAGTCTTTCATGCTTGATGACTACATCCCTTGTTATGACACCCTGGATTGCTCGAATACTTTTTTCAGATTGTAAAATACCGTCTAGAGGTGATTTTTTTATTCTTATGTTGTATTGGAAATTATATATACTAAAAAGAAAAATAACTATTAAACTAGATGATGCACGACTGGCGGTAGGCAGATGGTAGACTAAAACATTGATTAGGACATTTCTGCTGCAGACTTGAACGTTAACCGTTTATTTCTGATCAAATCATACACACTTACATTTCTGTCCACAGACAGGTAATCCGATCACTATACTAGTTTATTACCTTTCCGGGAAATTTCCAGCCATTTGATCGGCCAATGATCCGTAATATATACCACTTCAAAAAAAACCCAAATAACATATAGTATGTTTTTAGAACATATCAGTTGTTTATATGTGTTATATGTGTTAGATGTGTTTCATGTAGTTACTCAAGAGGAAGTGTATGAGTCTAGTGACAGATGTCTACTGGTATAAATAGTCAATTCTAAAAGAAATCCCTTCTTGTGTCGTGCAGATCGCATAATGCTTTCCATTTAATTTCTAACAACACACACCATTATTCCTTTCCAGTAATTCAAGGCTTTTTTGCAAGATGTTGGAAACTAAGGCAGGAGTGCGGAAACCCTTCCAAAATTGCAACAGTCGTCTAACCTACTAACAAATACACAGAAATATCAACTTTGTATCACCTGCGGAGAGGAAAAAAATCGAGAGATAAACATAAGCTTCGGCTTTCTATGAAATAGCAGTTCAATTGTCTGTGCTGTTTACAAATACAACCTGGAAATAGATCATTCAAATCAGGTTTATGATATTTTATAGCACAAAACAATCTCCCAAGAAACGTTGCAGGGTGATTAATTATCCCTATTAACAGCATCATTTTCCTTTACATCCCGTTCCAGGAAGCCGATATGTTTACCATTAGTACAATAAATCTTCATATGTCATTGATAAAAGTAGTTTAACAGCGGTTCAAGCTGCAATAGTAGGATGTTTTATAGTCGGAGCTCTCTCTACAGGTACTTCAACACCGTCATATGGTTTGGAGTGCTCATATACCTAGCTGGACAGTTCGAGTGTAAGTCATGATTTATGTGCCAATATCAATTGAAGACCATATAATTATTATTATGAGGTGAAACACATTGTTTACATAGCATGCTTCCTAACCGTTAATTTTCTCTCTCTCCGCAGTGGGCGACCACGGGCTCGTGGTTTAATGTAGTGTAACAACTGACACATTTATAAAAAAAACTCCTCTTTTAGACAAAATATTAATATTTGAAAAAAAAGAAAAAGGCTAGTCATGATAGAAACAGGCTGTTCAAGCATGAAGTCTGACTTTCAAAACTGAATTATGGTGAGTATTGCTTGCAGTTGGTCAGTAAGCCACATCTAGGTGCTAGATGGATATCGTTTAAAGCTACTCGCTCTCTGAATTTGGTAAAAATAATAAAGTTCTGCAAACTCTCTGAAAAACAACAACATATTTTAGAATGAATAGTCAAATAAAAATGTTCCAGTATACATTCCTGTAAAGTTATTTGAAATTATACGCTTCCAAATTATATAGCGTTACAAATGCTTTTGAAAATCCAAATACAACCATATACCGTAGCATGGCCGTTAAAACAAATCTACCAACATTTGCAATGGATGTTTGCAAATTCCTATAAAATATAGGTAGTAATTTGCTTTAATAAAGCTTTAATAGGCAAATATGTATTACAATCAACGGAATTTAGTATGGTACAAATACAAAAAAGCTTCTCAACTGGTACTATTATGTTGAGTCATTATGTTGTTCTTGAACATTCAGATCCAGTAAGTGGTGGATTCGACCGCTGTCTCAGTTCATCCTTTGTCCAGTATGTGTTACAGTGGCCTACAATCCGTGATTGCACAACTTTATGTGAATTAATTGAGTTAAACTTTAAAACTGATTATGTAATTCAACAAAATGCCTCTGCTATCCTATTATTGGCCTTGAGATATGTCAAATATAGCGTGTTCTTTACTCGAGTTGTTTAATTGTTTATTGTTGAAAATAACAAAGTACCCGGTTTAAGGCCTCCTTTAACTTTTGTGTTAACAAGAATGTTGTTTTCATTCTAATCTAATTTAGACCCAAGGTATTTCGTTCACTGTATTATTATGTCCATTTATAAAACTTGAATATTAAGTCAATAAAACAGATATTTGAGCAAATATTCAAATATCTTTTATATCTTTCATGTGCCTATCCTGGTGTTCAAGTCTTGCCTTTTCGATATATTAATTGTACCTATCAAACAAATTCGTATGATATTTACAATCAGTAAATCATATAGGACATCTTTTCATCCATTCAAATCACAAATTAATTTCGCGATTACAACATGGTCTAATTACTAAGCACATTGTCGTTCTCCAGTAACTTGGTTTACATTCCTGCGAACAATTTTTAATAAGCCACTTAAAACTGATATGTATATAAACTAGATGGTATTGTTGATATAGCTTTGCTTAATTTGTAGTGTTGTTAACACACTGATTCCAATGATGCATCAGTTACCCAAATTAATTAGAGAAGTATCGGTGTCTCTTTACCAACCTCGATGTTTATCCTGTTTCCAAAGAATAAAAATCACACCAGGGGAGCTCGAAACCAAGTATTCAATAGGTTCAGTGTCTCAATAAACGACAAACAATTACTCGATAGAAAACAGACCTTTTCATCCAATCTTTCCTTTATTGACTGGAAGAACATACAAACAAGTTCTAATGGTAAGCCGTACTATATCCTGGTCTCAGGTATCCGGTAAAATGTGAAGATACAAGTTTATCGAGGGGCGGCTTTGTCTGAGCATTATAGTGTTTCGGACAGACATAATTGTCATCAGCAGAGTTAATGACAACAATACTCGATGTTATTCAGTGTCTTAGCGATCAATTGAAGGTATTATGTGTAGCAGAACATAAACAATAGTACTGACGTAATTCTGCAATCCAAATTTGCAATAAAGGTAAACACAACGTATACAGTTTGTGAAGGTTTTATAGCAATTTCTTTAATATATTGACGTACAACGCCAAATCGGAGAAAAACAAAATTGTTGACGACATTGCGGATATTGAGTTATAAACATGCAAACGTGTGTTAAGAGGCTGCCGACGGGAACTGAAAAGACTTAATGGTAAAGAAAAGTATTGCAGGCAGCGTGTGGTCAAATCAGTATATTAACGACAGGCCTTAGATCTAGGTGTATCGTATTATTTATTAATTCCTTTTCAAAACATTTTGCAGAAACAAGATTACAATGTGTAAACTGTGAAAAACTCTTTAGTCTTGTAGAACTCAAAGACTACGATGTGACGACATAAACTGTAATACCGACATTGCCTCAGTACTTATCCTAGGGTGACATTACGCGTTTCTTTCCTTATTTCATACCATAAATTATTGCTTTGAACTGATACAAGAAAAATACGACAGTGTTAAATCCCCTTTTTATTCAGGAAAATACACTGTAGATTATTATATGACAGTTTTCTTTCCTGTTAAATGTCTTTGTTTAAATTGCTTCCAAGACACGATACCTACTAATACCTATCGTTTGTCGAAAAGTTAACAATCAATGCTGAACTTACATTATTTCTAACGAATTTTTGTATTATATTTCCAATAGTTTAAAATAAACTGAAATACATTTTGTAAATAAAACAGACCTTTTTGCTCAACATGTATCCTGCTACATCCTGTTTCCCGCATCATGCACCGTTTAAAAACCAAACTATGAATAAGGTTGCATGTCTTTTTATAGCCCAATATCGCATTTTTAGTAACACATTAACCACAAATTAAACAAAAAATACTTCCGATATCTTTTTGAGTACGTCCGTTATGAATTCTAAAACAAATACGGATATTAAATCTGTATCAGTTGACCTGAAACAAGGACATTAATAATACATTGGATCATTCCTATCAGTAACAAATTGTTGAAAGAAAAAAATGTTTATTGATATGAGAACTTGGTCGTGTAGACATTTCTAAACTGAACAGAAGTATTTTTCTCTCAAAAATTCGTAATAATACTGTAAATCCTTTCACACACTGTCTCTTCCTGTGTGCCATGTAAAATTTAATGTACCTGCATGCTATTGCGGTTTCTACGAGTCAAACAAATATATAAGTAATGTAGTTAGTTACTTGTGTTAACACGTAATTCATCGTTGTGTAAGAGATTAGCAGATGTTTAATATGTACAACATTATATTTGTATAGTTAGTGGTAACCATGTCTTAGTCATCTTTATTTGTGCATACACATTCTGACAGATCAACATGCATTTTATCTAAGGAAAAGCGAGGAACTGTACGAGTAAAACTGAATAAAATGCACAATATTGATATGTTCTCAACTGCAATACCGGTTTGATTCAGTAAGATAATCTTCTACCGAATAGATTTTCCATATTCTTGGTAAATTTAATTATAGAATACACTTTAAGCAATCATTGAGTAGTGCTTATTCTTGTTCAATTATATTACAATAGCTGATCTTGATGACATAATGTCGTATAATCAAAGCTTATGAACAACCGTCCGGTATTACCGGCATTGTGTCTTTTCTTTCCGATATAAGAAATGGAGTATTGTTAAAAAAGTGTCAATTTCACGTTAATGTCTTTGAGATGTAACTTGTAAATAAATGCTGGATAATCTTTGGATATCAAATATGAAAGTATTGAACTAAGCACAGTTGTACGAATATAATTTATTACCTACATCAAATCTGCATAAGGTTGCCATATTTTCAAACAAATACATAAACTGGCTTCTTTCTTCTTTGCGTTATCAATTTTACAAATTGGGCCAATAGCCTGCTTTTGTTATAAGAAAATGTGTGAATGATACCATTCTTTTGAAATCAATCCCAAGTGAAACAAATACAAATCTGCATACAGAAATTGAACCACTTATTAAAGTTCTAGAAAAGAAAGCTTAATGGATTTCCTGCTTGGAGGATGATGGCTCATAACATTTCAAAATCTATCATGTTTTCGAGAAGATACCTTCTAGTGTACGTGTAGATAAATCACTTGTCAGGGTAATGCTTCATCGGTCCATCTGAGAGACTTGCACTTAATTGTTTTATCTATTGAATTACTAGGATTAAATGAATCGTAAACGTTTTAATTTGTTATGGATAACAATGAAAAAATGCATGGACGAGCCTAGTTCGACAGAGTTTTTACATGTCAATTAAGTTTTCCGCAGACAGTCTGCGTTCATTGCCCCGGGCAGTACACGTAAAATGAGAATACACTATATATTTTATGGTGCGATATTATTGAACCTGACAAGGAATGAAAAAGTCTATTTGCATGTTTCTGCATTAACGTATGTCATAAAACAGTGAGAGGAGTCCAGCAAGAACAAATAAGGCAGTTCATCAGGATGTGGCGAAACTATCAGAAAGCTTTCAGTCCTCTCAGATTTAAAAATATTAAAGCCATAAAATGGCTTTATGCTGCGTACTTTTATTTAGATTTGATGTTTATTTCTTTTTCTTTGGCTTAATCAGAATCGAAAGATTACCAGCCGATACAATTGTGTAATTTAGATACACAATCAAAAATAAGGACGGAATAGAAAATACCACAAAAATGAAGGTAGATTAAATTCATCACCAAATTCTATTTACTTTACTTGTTTAAAAGTGTAAATTTCATTTAAGCGTCAATGTAACAGGGAAAAATCTTTTTTATAAATACGCAAGGGAACTCTTCGTCCATACAAAGCCGATTGCATGCAATTATAAACACACGTTCAAGTAATTACTAAATGGTTTTTAGAATTCGTAATAATTATTATCCTATACACAATAGATATGCCATCATATTCAAAACAAATTTTACGATATTCCAGAACGTAAGCTATCTCTATACAATTATCTACTATTTTGTCGTAGAACATCTGTCGTTTTCTGATGTTTACCCCGATTCAACCACATGTTAAAATCAATCGACATCACCGTTCATAAGTATGTAGTTCATTAAAGCAAACCATTTTTTAGTTTTGTTTTCATATTCCTATAGAGCAGCCTAAACATATCGCAATCCTGCTTCACACGAAACCAAAGGATATCAAATCAGCTTTACAGACAATATACACAGAATCTAATTCCCTTTGCAGACACAGTATACCATAGATATTTACATATATGGTAACAATTTTACCAAGGACAAAATGTCAAGACAAACACAACAAGCAACGACAACAAAAGAATGCAAACGAGCAAAGAATAAATAAGTTTGCCCGGGACTACAACGTTTCAAGGTACACTTGAAACTTCAAGCAATGCAATGGATAAAATAACCAAGCAGTGGTCAAACACAAACGCTTGCAAAGATGACAATATACCAAAGCTGAACACACAGCAAAATCAAAGATATAGTAAAGTTACCATATTTTACAGGTATAAATCATGGTTTTCATTTATGGTACAAAAATGGTCTTAAATTAAAGAAAAGTTTCGAAGCAAATTTTACATATATGCGCATAGCGATTGGACATTTTATGAAATTTGACAACTAGTCTTAATTAAACAACAACATGTTAACACAATACATGTATATGATGCATAAGCTAGTGACTTCATGGTCAAAATTAAAGTTTCACGTGGATTTATTTGAAAACCATATTACATATGCTACACCGTGTTTCCGTGTCTGAATTGATACAGTAAATACTCATAAATATTCGTTCACATTAGTCTTATTTATTTTGTATCTTTAACTCTCATTGAAGAAAACAGCTGATACAACAATCGTCTACATATACGATCATATCAGCTTCTACTGAAGTTGTACCGCAGGACCTTGTCGCTAATCCCGTACTTCGTTTCCTAATATAGATATAGCCATATATGACAGTTTAAATAACCATTGACATTCTCTCATGAAAGGATCTCTGAACGAGTACATTAATTAATATTCTGTAGCAACAATACAATGTATATCACGAGCACATGTTAGACTTTCAAGACATTAAGTAATTAAGATTCATAATCCTTAGAGATAGTTTATGGACTTATTCAAATGAAAGCAAATACAATGCATATCAAATATATCCTTCAATCATACACGAGCATGTACATAATTCCACTTCATGGCTAATATAGATTATAATGAGGATTAACAACAGTCATGTATTCCGATCTGTATAAGACGTCACAAATGACTTGGTATTCAATCCAATTAAATACAAGTAATCATACTTACAAACTTCTTTTGTGTTTAACATCGTGTATTTATATAAAAAAGCCGAACTTCCTAAAGTTCGACAAGACCAGCACGGCGCTCATTTTCCATAATACAAAATTAGTATTCGTCTATTATATATAATAACTAATTAAGTTACATATTCCTAACACATTTAAAACAATGCACAACATTTTTGCAATGTATAATTCCACAGAACAGGCCTCATTCTTACAAAGTAGACTAAAAGTTATGTCACGGAGCAATGTATTCTCTTGCATGTATTAAATTCGGCCGAGGCATAGTTTACACGCTTTGTTCATTAATTTTAACAAAAATGAATATAATGATTAACCAAAAAAACACGTGATTTATAAGGTGACATGTTGGACTCCAAAGATGCTCCAAAGATGCTGTTCGAAAAAAGCAGGGATTCTACATTTGTTATTCCACCGATACCTATCTTTACGTCATTGGTAAATAACTACACAGCAGAAGGTACACTTTCTTGTGGAAGGCAACAGAGAAAATTGATTTCAAAACTTTAGTAAACACTACAGTGATAAAACCTGGCTATTTTCTGTCAGTTACTATCTCCTTACCCGTTCTGCAATGAATCAGTGCAGACAGATATTGATTTCTATGATAGTCACCTTTCCGTTTATTACCAATAATTTTCCTTGAAACTGAACCACACTCGAATTTCGTTTTCGAAAATAACTTGTTCACGTCAAATTCCAAAACGAAGCGAGATATCTTGTCACAAAGCGTAGTAAGACTCTAGAAGGAAGGAGACATTATATATTGACTGACTTTAGTAAAACTGATGTATTGTTGTTTTTCTGCAAAAAGTTTGCGTCTTAATCATCAATAATCATCAATAACTTGCTAATATTTATTTTGCAATGATTATTTTATCAAATTATGTATTTGAAAATCCTTTTTGGTTGACATTTGAACTTGAACTCAGAACTTATTTTTACATACACTACTGAATTTTTTTTTTTATGATTATTAGTGTTATTTTTATTGATATATCACAAATTTTATTAAGAGATATTTTGCTCTACAGAAATCTTTTATTTGCTGTATTTTGTATTTCTGTGAAAATACTTGATAAAAAACTAATGAATAACCACCTTTTTAATTTGCAAACATTCATTTTCTCAGAATAATATAGATAAATTTCGTTACGGTTTCCAATTGCAAATATTTTGAATAAATGCGTGATAAGTTTGATCAAAAGCGTATTATTCAAAAACTAAAACTTTTGTGCTCTAATCTTAAACAAACAAGATAAGTTTTGTTTTCTAGTGTGATACAATACATATGCCTTTGAAAAGTTTGATTACTTTCATAACTGGTAGGTATATATTTACGTAGGCTGGCTTATTAAACCATCGGTTCAGGAGTGATATGAAATGCGGAGTACCCTACCGTGACGATTGCGCTTGACCGGCGGTAATGCATTTAATAAATCAAACGTCAATATGACTACTTACATACAAAGTATGCTAACGCCTTCACACACATAAATTGTGCCTGAATTCACTCCCCTATTTCAAGACACCATTTGAATAAATTTGTTTTAGAACACTCTCTAGAGCATGTAGCCCACCCAAAGATCGTTCTCATGATGCTGTTAAAGTTAACGTTTTGAGCCAAAATACGCGAAATTTAACTGACTGCAATTTCCAGTGAGTGACCAAGTCCGGAAAAGGACTGTCTGTAACACAGCTAAAGGCGGATGTTATGATAAAGACTCTTGTACCATCCATCATACTGCTGTTGAGAGGGCTTATGACCTCCAAGTGCCTGGTGTTACCCATCATGCGACAGTCGTCATCGGCAAGCGGGGTTCGTTCCTCCAGGCAGCCTTGGTCTTTCTTCTTCTTTGGCTGAGCCATTCTTCTCAGGTCAACTCCCCTCGTCAGTTAACAAAGGCCCCGACACTTACAAGACCGAAGTGAAGTATCCATCGAGACCCTGCGACTGTCCTACGACGTGCGCCATTCAGGATATTTCACATTGCTATATCATAAACACTTATAATAGAAAATACATGGCAGTGATAGTATGCAGACGAACGCCATATTCAAAACCTAACACAACAGACAATCGTTTTAAATGCGTACCGATAAGTTGAAACTTTGCAACGTTTTGCACTGTGTGGTACATTTGTTTTTGCATGGGGGGGGGGGGGGGGGGGGGGGGGGGGGGGGGGGGGGGGGGGGGGGGGGGGGGGGGGGGGGGGGGGGGGGGGGTTTTGGGGGGGGGGGGGGGGGGTTTGGGGGGGGGGGGGTTGGGGGGGGGGTTTTTTTTTTTTTTTTTTTGACGTTTTCACGTGGAGAAATGACGTCAGTGGGATGATATAAACGTTTTCATTCGTTTGTTTTGTCTCGGGAAATCAAAACACCGTGACGGTTATAATTAGTCCTAAACTCTGACAGTTAGTCTGAAAATTTCTTGGCCTTTTAATGGAAAACAGGCTGACGGATACTCTAAGGCTGAACTATCGCAATCAAAAATAATTGTATAGTTCCTAAATCACAACTGATGTATTTATACGGATATTACTGCAATTTCTATGTATTATTTTCTGCGCGGCAGTAAATTAGACAATCGGAGGGAGCAACTTCCATATCCGAAATTACGCCTACTTTTAAATCATATTAAAGCACTGGCATTGGCTATAGAAATATACCATAGACATATTAGAATTATTGAGGTTTGGTAAAAGAATGTCATTTTATTAATACTCGATATAAAAGTATATAGCAAAAATAAAAAAGAACAACATGTATCTGTTTAAATCAGTTGAAAGGTGACGAGTCAAAGCCGACATGCCCTTCTTTAAGTAAATATTTTTATTATCCTGCTCGCTGCACTGCCGGTTTACTTTTGTTAAATTCTCATTCTTAAAGTAGTTGTACGTAGTTAGTGGTTAAATATACTTTGTAAGGTTTTTCTAGTGTTTGCTTTACAAGTTCTCTGCAAGTTGTTTACCTTGTCACATGGTTTTAGGGTTATTGATTTCTATTATTCACTGTAAATATTTTGTAGCATATTTGTCGCTGAAGTATCAAAAACATTGACTTGTTTTTCTTATTTCCTAAGAGTAACTGGTACCACAATATACAATGCAAACACTTTAAACAAGTCTTTTTAAATAGCAAGTACGTCACAAATTGAGGGAGCAACATTTAATTACTGGGAGTCCTATATGTTATAACCGCAATTCAATACTGAAAATATAATACCGGTACGTTGTGTCTGAAATCGAGTACAGTAATCCGACAAACTCTGTTAAACAGAAATTTAATATTGACTTCCTCTAAAAATGGCAAACTGATCTTTTTGTTTACTAGTGCAAATGTGGGAAGTAAATGTGCACAAGCATGACTTATTATTTAACAAACCCCTCCCGTGTAAGTTATTCCCGTCAAATATATCATCCTTATCATGTTATTCTTCTAAGAAATACAGTTATTGTTCAAATACTTTTATAGTTTGATAATTTTATTTTTCATAATTCCAATAGACCAAAAGGTCCGTGAGACATATACATTTACAAACACATAGAACATGTGAAATCAGGGCATAATAAATTTAGCATGATATATCACAAAAGAACGGAGAAAGTATTTAATTAATATTTTTGTTTTACAAAAGTTTGAGCTATAGATACTCACAATGAGTATGTGCTTATCTTCTGACGTTGACAATAGCCTTTTTCTTATTCAATTGAATATATGACATACATATTATTACTGTAGTCCCTATCGGAATGACTTCGTTTGTACTGTAAAGATATAAAAAGTGAATCAGGATTTCAAGGCATGTGTTGGAATCTGGTAGAAGTGCACACTTTTTCGTCCACATTTTTTCGTCAGCGTAATTGTGAATAATAAAATCAGGATTTGAATCATTGTTGTAAATTTTCTTTACGGTTTCAAATCCACTAAAAACCGCAAATTTCTGAAAGGAATGATAGCCTGCCTTCTCTCTTATGCATTGTATAGACTGGGAATTTGTGTTTAGAAAACATTGAAAAATCTAGTGACTTTTATTTTCCATATTCCTTGTTGAATTACACATTAATTGACAGTTCGTAATAATATTACTTTAAAATTGACATTTAAACTGATCGTTAATGTGTCTTTATTTAAACATTTGTAGACCTTAAATCAGATATTTGTTTTCAGTTTATATTTAACATTTAAATGAAATGGGTAGTACAGCAGATAAGCGCTGGTACGCATTGTGTTCGTCGTTGTACTAAAAATGTAAACGGATATTGAAAGTTGAAAACGATTAAACTCGTTAAAGGTCATTTACTTGCTAAAAATAGTAAAAAAACCTTTAAATATCTGTTGAATATACGAACGATATAGAGAGTGATCGTGTTTCATTGAATTGATCTGCTAATTTTATGCCATTTTAGACAGTGAAAAATTATATTTAATTATTCCAATAAACTAACGCACAATGCTGACACTTTTTACGGCGAAAAGGAATGACAACTAAATCATTTCACTTCAGCTGCATTTTTGATGTTTGAAGTGAATCTGATAGAGTTTTTGTTTGGTTGCAGCGTAACCAGTGCGTCTTTTGTTACTAATGTCCAAAACGAAGGATGTATTAAAGCACTCTATGGACAGCACAACAATATATGTTTTGTTAATAATCATACCACAGCAGTATAAAGGGACAGTCATAGTGAAAAACCACATTCTGTACTCTTAAATAACTTTTCATAATTCTATCATGTTATTTTAACCTTGTCGACTGATAAACACGTATTTAACACTAAACTAGATTTACTATACAAACGAGAGACCACTACCAAGACAGTTGGTGCACACACTTAATAAACGCAACAGCTTCGTTTCATTCAGACTTTTACTAAGTACATCGATAGAGTTTGAAAACTTTCATTAATGTTTAACATAAACACACAAAGTTAGTTTAAGATTGCGATGATAGACCAAACTTTATAACTCAACCATTGACTTGTCACTGGACAAAGATGCCGAGATTGTCATTGTAAACAAACATGTGCATGGTGTAAAGTAATGTAAGTATGATTTATAGGTTCCTAAACAACTTTATGACAACATGTAACACAGATGAAAGAAGAAGGGAAATGTTCTGAACCTTCACACTTCTAATTTACACACTATAGTAAACTACATTAGATTCACCACGAATTTTACGTGCTACCCTAGCTACCGCTTCTCACGGTGCTGAAAAGGAACGTTAGGGGACAAAAACTACGTTTGGATTTAGTTATTTTGAAAACGTCGAATTACATGTACATGTATACCACCTTGCCCTCATGCTTGAATGAATGGACCGAGCACTTTAAATTGTTTATACATGATACAGCTATCTTTTAGCTATAAGATACCATCAACTACAATAACAACTGTAGTTAAAGAACTTGTAACTACTATTGTACTTTTGTTTTTTAGTAAAGATGAAAATCTCTGGAATTGTGACATATTCTAATATAAATTCTATATACATCGATTAACCAGCAATAACAATTATGCGTGCTGAGGAATTCTAGACCGCTCGTTATATTTGTTAGATTTTAAAGTAATAACACACTTAAGCTTTTAATGAAACCGTTTGGGCGAAATTAAATCAAAACAAATTCATGCAAATCTAGGAATTCTACTGTAAGCGTTGTAGGAGTCCGTGATCAAGGCTCATAACTGTTTGACGGATATTGAAGGATGTGCATTTCTTCTTAAAAAAGATGTCAAATATACCAGTTATTAAAACAACTGAATAAAATAATACGTACCATTTAAGTTACTCGCAGCAAAGTAAATATCCACAAAACACCCTTTCCAACATTTTGTCCTATGAGCAATGAATCCATGTACTATACAAATTTAGTCCTCAAATATATATCACAAATATATCGATCAATTGTAGAAAGTTTTTTTTTGTGTCAATGCCTGTGACACGACTTTCGTGTTCCTCAAGAATAACTACACGATTATCCAGACTATTTTCTTCAACGACAGTATCTTTTATTCAGCACTTCTTATCAAATCACTGTTACGGTAACGCACATAATTTTTGCATTGTGTAATTCACAGAATACGATTCCTGTAAGCGTTTGGGTTTCTCACTACACAGAATAAAAAACACTAGCAATTCAAAGCGGTCTCTTGTATATATCATTTTTGACTGACATATCGTTTACATTATGTGTTGCGAAGTAATTAATGTTTTTAGAATGCTTAGCATGGGGATAAACTAGAAAAAAAGAAAGAAAAGGATACACATATTTCAAGTACTACGTCGGTGTTGTATGGCGCATACAGATAATACCCGAAAAAAGGCTGGGATTGAACGTTTCTAATTCTTACCGTTTTGTTTTGTCATATACACTTAACTTCCAAGAATATACATACTTATAAAAAAATAAATTTAGTTATGAGAACCTAGGTGCTGATTTGCTCTATACCGTACGTCCGATTAAGGCAATTGATATTTTCAACTACAAATCCTTGGAAACCCTGCGAAGGATTTCTCCAATCATTAATACCTTTCATGTAGTAAAAGATGTCTTGAATGTTTCCATTCCAGCAATAATATCAAACTAGACACAACAACTATTCTCATTTCAAGTGATTTTAAGTTATATCAAGAAGAAATAAGAACATACATTGTATTACAATTAGCTCTTTACTGTATTTTTATTCAAGATTCTGAGTTATACTCTAAGGTTTCTAAACAAATAACCACACGCCGACAGACGGCATTCTCGCTTGTAGTTAAGTATCAAGTATGTGTGGAAGGTTACAGAGATAATTCATTTCAAAACAAAGTTAAGACTATGGCAGTAGCACCTGTTTATATCCAACTAATTCAGTCAAGAGGCACTTTCTTACGTGTTTATAATGCTTGTTAATGTACAATGAATCATAGCTTCCATGTAAATTGCAATAGAATATTTCAATTGGTTCCCTGTTTTGTTCCTGTATTCATGACCATTATTACTGCTGTTAAACAATTATACATATTAAAACATTTGGTTAAATCTGCGCCTCACAGAAATTTACAAGAACATAGATCAATGCTAGTCCATTAATGCAGTGTCGTTGTTTATTTTAAGTCCCATTCATTTGCAGTCAAACATAAAGATTCTTAAATCAAAACAAAATGCAAATGATAATTCTTTAAAGAATTAGAAGAGGATGTTTAGAATTATTAAGTATGATTAGGCACGATTTCTATAACCTGCTTACATTACCTTCGTTCAATTGTGTCGCAGTTTAGTTTTTATGAAATGATTTTATCTCAGGATTTGAAAATTAATTTTGATATATACCTCTTTAATATTTGAAAATTAATCGCGCGACATTTTAATATATACCTTACTTTAATATTGCAACTCGTTTCATATAGACCTTAGTTTAATTTTCTGAAATTAAGACTGCTACTTTTTTAAATATCTACCTTACTTTAATTTTAGAAAATTAATATTTTTAGCTTGCACTCTGTCACGGTTTCCTCTATACTTTCTATATTATCCAATTAAACAAAGGAGTCAGTGCAGTTGACGCAAAAACAAAAAAACGCATGATATAAGTTCTTGTTTTTTGCTAACTTTCAATCAATATCTTGTGAAGATTTACATAATATTAACACTACAGTAAACCTTTGAATGTTACATACGTCATTATTTCCAAGGCGGAAGACTGAGACACCAAGGAGGCGCCAACGAATTTCTGTCATTGACATTTTTAGCAAAGTCATTTCTCAGATCAGCAACATTGTTATGGTGTGAAATATACCATACATAAATATAAAAATAATGACAAGGCACTGGTATGGTTTTGAAGAAGAAATGATTATTTTAAAATAAAAAATAATCCAAAATACAAAAACTTTCAAGTTACCACACTGTCTTGTATGGTTAAAAGTTTCTAAACTTTGTTTGTTGTGTTATTGTTATTCAATGTTTCGTTTATTCTTATTGAAACAGTCATTATTGTTATCATAAATGTCGTTATTGTTATTGTATGTTTGTATTCATATTCAATGTTTCGTTATTTCTATTGTAAACGCCATATTTGAATATGAATATCACATGTACAATATCAATAACGAAAAAGATTTTACAAAAAGAATAACGAAAACATTGAATAACGCTAACAAACATAAAATGTAGCAGTGTTTGACATGTCATAGTCTCGGTATATTGACTTATCTACCAAAACAAGTCCTAGCTAAGTAATTTTCTTCCATGAAAAATCTTTTGGTTTCCTTAAACTATTGGGAGTAGCGATTAATGGTTGTTCTAACTAAAATCTCCAGCTTTTGTTTGATTTGACTGTTCAAGAACTAGTTAACGTGTCTAAGAAATATTGCAATAGAAGTTTTGAGATAAAAAAATGTTTCAATAAATTCTATATGTTGAAACTATGACTAATTAAAACTGTTCAAAGAAGTTTTGTGGATATATGATCCCTGGTAAGCTCTTTAACATTGTTTCTAAAACAAATTATCGAAAAAAAGCTGATCAAAATAATGAAGCAGACGTCCTTTAAACTGTTTTAGGAATCTAGTTAAGGACTAGTTCTTATGTCTCGCAAATTACCAGTTATACGGCACTTTGCAAAATATAAGAAATGGTAACTTTGTCACTTGAGATATCTGCATTTCTATTTGAAGATAAAACATCATCGTATTTGAAAGTCCGATGTGGAAAAAATGAGTGCAACGCTTTTATGTAACAGTTCAGTCTGCCCAGTATGGAAGCCATCTTCACTGTTATGGTTGTCTTGGTTTGCAAGTTTTCAGACTGTGTGTCAAATATTGACCATTCTATCTCTTCGGGAATGGCGTTAGGTCAAACGATTTGCGCTAAAAGTTTTGTGTATATGAATACATTTTTTGTATCATAACTCTATAAATGCATTACGCAAAAAGATGTTGCTTCATCATAATAGCTGTTATCAACAACACAATATTCAGAATCTTGACCAAGCATTAGGAAAGTAGGCACTTTCAATCTCTTTGTATTCCAATTATGTTGCATTCGATTTAGGTGGCAACAACTTAAATTTAAAGGTTATTGTCTTTTATGTCATTTTTATCATAATAAATTATTAGGGTGATTGAAATTGAAACCCTGGAATTTCCTAATTAGTGTGAGATCTAACAGAAACTATTCCGTGAGATTTCAATAAAGCATTCACAAAGCCGTATTACATCAAACACACGGAGATTTCTAAAAAGATGCTTGTTTAAAATAGTAATTATCAGGACTACAGCTGAAAGTTTGGAGAAAAACATTACAGAGTTTATTTGGAAAACTTAAAAAGCGCAGAAGATTTGAGATACAACGTCCAAAATAAGCAATTAATAAAACTACGAGGCCAGTGAGTGTTTTCATGATTCTCAACTAGATTTGTACGCTTTGTTCATGCTATCGGCATAAGTCCCTGTATCATAAAGTCGCCTTCAACATTTAAATCGTCTTCCAAAACTATGTCGGAACAACTATGGATCTCTCGGGATGAATTGTCCGAATATAAATGACAAAACAGCATTGATACCGAATAGCATTATATATTCATGACCATTGACAACATCCATTCCTCTTCCTATACAGAGTGCTTGAAGAAAATATTCTTTTGTTGACCAATACCCTTTTGAGAGAAATAATACATTCGAGTTAACTCATTCATCGTACTAATTTTCTGACATCTTTTTTTAATCAATCTTTGTTTCATGTTAATATCAGAAATATAGTTTTTTAACCTAAAAATGACACAGTGTGTATTTTCTAGTAGAATGTTAGATCCATTTTGGCCGTGTAACAACTTTATATATTAACAAGTTTCAAGTTTATTAATAATATGATTCCTTTTGGAAAATCCCATGAAATTTGATCAGACTTCAAAAAGCAAGCTATCGTCATTGTGTCATTTAAGTAATTCAACTTTCCTTAGTGTCAAAGTAATAGTTTTTAGGTACCTTTGTACTTCGACAGCTTTAATAAAGGTAAAGTATTTTGCACAAGACCTAGCAAAATTTGGACTATGTAAATGAAATGTTTGCAGTATGGTGGCTGCCATTTAGACAATTCAAACTTCGTTATAAAATATCGTAAGATCTTAAGCAACATTTTTAACTGAGGAAGTGAATATATACACGTGCTTTGGACTATTTTGTAAATGCTTACGCCAATTTTTTCAGTTTTTATTTGAAGTATAATAGAAGTAGGAATAAACACATGTAAAGACTGGTACGTATTGTGCGCGTCAATGTAAAATTAATGAAAACAAATATTTTGAATGACAGTTGAAAAAGATTATAATCAATGTAAGGTCATTATTTTCTAAAAATAACGGAAACTTTTTAAAATTCATTTGATATACCTAAATGCTATACAGTTATCATGTTTCACTGAATAGCTCAATTAGATTCATGACATTTTAGAAAGCGAAAAATTATCTTTAATTACACAAGATTTACATAATGTGGATTTTTGTCCTAGTTGAATATAATACATTTGAATAAATCCTTGACTGATATTCGAGACCTCTGTATCAGAGTGACAATGCAGTTATTTAACATAAAGATGCGCTTCTAATGTATGAAGTTTAACAGATACGGTTATTGTATAAACGTGATCAGAACGTATGAAGTTAAAGTCAGTTTATAGCGATGTTATAGACAGTCCAGATCACTCCGCGAGCTTTGTCAATGACTATCGATTACAGCCCTAAATACAATTCCCCAACATGGCCTATGGTGATTAGTCACGTCCTGCACTACTTTCACAACTGTTTCAATAATCTTTTGTATGAGCCACGCTGACCGGAATCAAGAGTGCTTACGTTTCCGGAATATACAGATTGTTCTGTATTCCACACTGTACAGTAATTCAGAAATATAGCTGTTTTATTACAGGTTCGGTTCAATGAGGGTATGACCAGGAGCAACATCACAGTATAGAAACAAATGATACGCTAACCGGATACAGCCATGCGAAAAACGATCGCGAATGAAAGGTCTTCAGAAACAACATCGTTTATCTTTCTTTTGTCCAATGTTTGGGCTTGATATGGAAAGTAAATTAACATGTTTGCCTTGTGGAGACATTGGCGCATCCTCTCCATGAATGTGTAATATTTAGTGCTCTTTATACTGCATAAAATGTCTTCAGTCAGGAGGGGAGTGAAACAAAATGGAGAAACAAAACAAAATATAAATATGCTAACTGTTGTAAGATATGTATCTCCTTAAAGAAAGAAAAACGATAATGTTTCCAAAGACGTTTTGCTTCGCGACAGTTGTTCGCATCGCTGTATCCGGTTAACTATACTGTGAACATAACATGAAGCATTTTTTTATTCTAAGGTTGTGTTAGCATTGCACGGTATAAACGGTATAAACGTTGTTCGTGAATATCAGAACACTAATATGTGAAACCATATGCATCCTATCTGTTCTATCTCAAAACATTAGTGTTTTTTTCTCAGGCTAGTCTGCTGAAGTAAGTCTAGAAAATAGTTCGTCTAGCCATCAATGAACAACGTCTAAGTTTAATAATAATTTATAACTTTTTATATGCGATATGTGTATATGTGTATATACTAGTAGACTCGTACCCTTCACTTTGACGAAACACTTATCAACTGACAGACTGATAAACGAAATGGTGTCGATAGAAATAGTTGTCAACCACGCTGTGTGCTACATGATAAATGTAGCGGAATAAAGAACTGTGCAAATGGTATGCAAATGTATTAGATAAAAGTCATAACATGGCGCTTTAATAACTTGTAAAAGGATACGCGGGAAACAAAATGTTTTGCTACTACTCATCCTGAACTTCGAGTTTAATTTCCCTTAAGTGACGTATCCAATGCATTTGAAAAAAAAAATTTAGGCATTGAATTAAAAAAACAAACTCGTTTAATGCAATTAATGCAAAAGATGTCTCAAATATTGATCATCTCTAGGCTAGAAAAAAATAAACCAATCAAAATCAAGTTCTCTTGACTTTACCTCATAGAGCACAGTAAACAAATGAGCGGACCAGTAATCCGTGGTTCACACGCTGCACTTGTAATCCAGGGATCGCAGGTTCGATCCATTTCTTCTCCACTTACATAACTAATGGGTTTTCCGATGAGACCTTAAAACCGAGGTCCGATGTATCGGTGCTGTACATCGGGCATGTTAAAGAACCAGACGGTGTCTCTCGAACGGGACACGTTCTATATCTTGCACTATCCCCCGAAACCTAAAATAACTAAACTCTTCTGGGAGCGTTGGTCATATTATCCAATTGTTTGCATATGAAAAATCATAAGTACCTCCACACGTGACAAAATGACACTGTTGCCTTCTTATTATCTAAGTACATATAATAATCTAAACCATGCTCGGTCATTTGACAATAGTCGGTACCGAGGGTAAACAAATCCAATCAGTCCGTCAGTAAACAGTTCTGATACCGTGAATTTAGAGAACCGTCTTCTCGAAGGGACTCTAGTAATGCCGTAAACCGCCGTATAAAGTTGCTAATTAAGCAAAATGACATTTAAACAAGCAAAACTGTATTGTCTACCCCGAGCCTGTTACGCAGGATATTAGATACTGTGTAGGAAGCAAAGTCTGTCTATCAAAATGGATACGTTCTTCTGTCACGTAAAGGATTTAGCATCTCTACCACATCATTTACCTTTAGATGTTTTATTCTGACATTGCATTAGGGTGAAATATCTGTTTATACAGTATTTAGGTAGTGGAGACGACAAACATTCAGGATATTCACCGATTTATTATCATTACTTTTGTCTGTAAATAATTTACCCGGCCTCAGTTAATTTCAGTCATATCAAAGCAGTATTGTCACCATTTGATTCATTGCCTTAATGAAGACACTTTGCTTGTACATTTAGTAGTGTCTGACTTACTATAATAATTATTATTATTTATTTCGG
>JAFMSR010002011.1:0-25004 GCA_022818135.1 Saxidomus purpurata | reverse complement strand
AATCTCAAAGTTGGACAAGTACAAGTTTGCAAGCCGTATTGTTGCCCATATTCAGTAAATAAACTTTGAAACTTTGACATGCGCCCTACTACTTGCAATGCTTGACATGTTAACTTCAAATTAAGGATCTAAAAAACACAGTTGACAGCTACATAGAAGAAAAGTTTAATCTGTTTGTTTACTGTGTCACTGAGAAAGGTTTTGTTGTTGAATATTTCCATAGATGAAGAGAATACATGACCTTACACAAATTACTCTGTCGTTTTATTTGTATCATAATGTAAATAAAAGAGGAATTGACTTTACTTTGTTTGTTAATTGTGGCTGTATGACTAACTGATGAAGTATTAGAAACACGTGTTCACGACCAGTCTTCTCAAAGCATATCATAATCCTATTATTGTGTATCTTTATTGGAAGCTGCAATGTGTATCACCAGACTCTCAGACAACAATTTGTTTCATATCGATTCTTAACACTTAATATATGATATCAAATGCTAAATGTTTTTATAAAATGTACTTTTACGAACATATATCTGCTATGTCTGACTTTTCTAAAGTAGAGTAAATATCGCCCTCCTGGGTGTTTCTAGTTTATGACAAAAATGACAAATGGTAAAATTCTCTTGCAAATCTAATTCAACAATTAACGATATATTCGAAATATTAGATTAATCTGGTTGGCATCGGACATAAACAACACTGGGATGAAGCGCATTGGAAGTTTGTTAGCTTACGTTAAACCCGTTTATAACCATTTCCAAACAAACAAAAAGATTTACAAAGACTGGAAAGATGGGTTGACAAAATGAACACGTACCGTTTAGAAACGTAGCTTACATTGTTTTATCTTAGCATAAGAATGTTCTGTGCAAAATTAAGCGAGATATTTTCTTATTATATAAGTAAATATTGTTAAAGTTTTCGAAAACAGTTTTGAGTATTTTTTCCCGATGGAGCAAAGAAGAAAAAATACTGTTGACTTACGACAAAAAGTCATACTGATATTTTGTTTGTTAGCTCACCTGGCTTTGCCAGGGTGAGCTTTTCTAATGGATGACTGTCCGTCGCCCATCGTCCGTCAACATTTTGATTCAAATGACATCTCCTCTGAAACCACTAGGCCAATGTTGATGAAACTAAGCAGGGATGTTCCTTGCATGAAGCTCTATCAAGATTGTTAAAAAAATACCATTCCATGCAGAACTCTGGTTGCCATGGCCACAAATAGGAAAAACTTTTAAAATCTTCTTCTCTGAAACCACAAGGCCTAGAGCTAAGATATTTGGTATGTAGCATTGAAAAGTGGACCTCTACCAAGATTGTTCAAATTATGACCCCGGATCAAAATTGACCCCGCACGGGGGTCACTTAGTTTTACATTGGCTAATATAGGAAAAACTTTAAAAATCTTCTTCTCTGAAACCACCAGGCCTAGAGCTTAGATATTTGGCATGTAGCATTTTCTAGTGTACCTCTACCAAGATTGTTCAAATTATGACTCCAGATCAAAATTGACTTTGGGGTCACTTGGTTTTACATTGGCTTATATTCTCTAAAACCACAAGGCATAGAGTTTAGATATTTGGCATTTAGAATTGCCTAGTAGACCTCTTCAAAGTTTGTTCAAATTATGCCTCTGGGGTCAAAATTGATCTTGCCCGTGGGGTCACTTGTTTTACAAAGACGTATAAAGGAAAACCTATTTGACATATAACATTGTCTAGTGATCTTCCACCAGGCAAGTGGACTTGTACCAAGGTGAGCGATATAGGGTCATCTTGGCCCTCTTATTTATTAAGGAACGTCGAATATCTTATAGCTGTAAACTCGAATCCTACACATGACGTCCTAATGATACGTCATACCGATATTTCTTCCTACTTTACGTGTGTCAAACGTATACTGATATACAGTACAATGAAAACCCAATTTTCTGATCTACAATGCAAAAGTAAAGGGAGCTAATAGAAAATATAAATGTAAGCGTTTTAAGAGAAATACGACAGTGACGTTACTTGTTTGTTATCATATACATTGTTATTTACTGCACATGAAGAAGACGTACAATAAAGTCGAAACATGTTGTGCTAACCAGCGTTGTGATTAATTTTATTTCTTAGTACTTCACGAGTGTGAAAGCTCGAAATGCTGCTAAAAGCAAATACCAGATACACCCGCCCTGGCATATGACTGCTTGTCTTAAAGGCAATTTATCATGAAATGTATTTCAATTACAACATGGGACTATTTCTATTTGCCTTGATGCTCGTACAGTGAGTTTCTGGGTAATTATTGTTAAATGCCTGCCTGCCGACTGATGGTGTAATCAAGTAATGAGAAGTTAGAAAAGCAGAAACGGGCTAATTGATATTCATTCAACTCCATCATACTTTCAGCTGATATGTAAATTCAAAATTACATTGCCATACTACACACGAGACAGTTTGACGCCATTTACATCAATTAACCAAACTTAAACAAATTAGATATTTTAAATTTAATTTAGTTTCACCAGGAAATAAAAATACACTGTAACAGTTTATGTTTAAGCAAAATATTTATTTCACTCTGACACACTGGAGTGAGACCGACTAGATTCATTATACAAATTGTATTAACGGCTGACCGAATTTTCTTTCTATATAATTGAAAAGGGGACGACTTTTGATGGTTATATGTCTGGGCATTATATCCGACTTCCCATAAAACTAGTAGATAAAAAATCTAATAAACCATTCTGTTCATTTCTATTTGACATGACAAGTATCTGTCACTACGGTTACACTATAATAGAATGAAGTCACTGTGACTATATTTCTATGTAGATTTTTGTCACAGTAAGTGTTAATGGCGTTGTAAACATTGTTACCGCCATCTGCTCGCCCTGGGACCTACTAATACGTGATCTATTCGACTGAGCATTGACACGACTAATGCACTTTGTCCAGTGTCTGATTGCTTAGCAATTGGTCGGATAATACACGCTGTCTGGTCCGGAAAACAAATATCGCTGTGTTAAATCACAATTCGGACATCTGAAGCGTACAACGTGTTATTATTATTGATATACAGTGTTTCGTGTCCAGGCTGTAACTTCTACATGCATAGAATGATTCTAAAATACCTGTATACCACCGTTGCCCATACTTCACGAGTTCGTAATGCATCACATCCGGGGAGCAAACCGAAATGTCAAAAGCGTACCAGTACTTCGTGTCACTGCACGCATTGACTGATTTTAACATTACTTCATTCAATTGTTGTTCATACCACAAGGATGTGTCATGCTTCACATCCGGGTAGGTACCTGGATGGTGGGGATCACAGGTCGGACTCAAAACCTGTGATATAGGGTTAAATACCAGTATTGCATGTCCGGGCTATAACTACAACATGCATACGATTTTTGTCCATATCGAACATAATGCCTAGGGGAAAACTCTTTGGGATTGTACTCGTAATTATGGGTTATATTCTAGTAATTCGTGACTAGGCTGTGACTAGATAGACTAATTTGGTGATAAATTCTAACATTTGTTGCCCATACACACTGTGCTCAAGACCAAGGTCCTACTAAAAGATCATTAGACTTTATACCCTAAACCTCTTAACGGATATTGTTTGCAGATGGACCAAACGTTAACTCATGGAGACAACATGTAAGATCTATGTTTCAACCAAACCTGTTCAAGGGAAGGAGGTCACGCTGTGTTTTTTTATTATTTTTCATCAAACTTGGGTCAGATGTTCATCTCATCATGATAACAGAGGTCACTGTCACGTTTTTATGTCAAATGCTACATGTATGTGTGTGAATGAGTCACATGGAACTTTAATCATATCTTCATTAAATCCGGTCACATCCGGTTAGGGATTTTGTATTATACTGCAATACTCTATCCACATGCTACTATTAGTACTATGACTATTGTTGTTATTTTCATTACCATTATCATCATCATTATTATTATTATTATTATTATTATTATTGTTGTTGGTGTTGTTGTTTTTGTTGTTGTTGTTACTGATAGTGGTGGTTACTAATTATCCCAAGCTTCATGATCATGCTCATCGTCATAGTGATGAGTGATGTAGAAATAAAGTGTGATAACAAACAGATTAAAATGTGTTTGTAGAACAGACTGTCGTGATCAACGTTTGCAATATGTTGATTGTCATATATCCGAGTGAAAGGATATGAATAATTGACTCGTCAGTAGAGAATAGCTCAGCCTGTAAGCGCTTGCCGCTTAGTCTATGTTTTGATCAGATATGAGGTTTATAGTCATTGATTGAAAGTTTACTTTGAACGTTTTAAAGGCACTTAGTCAGTGGTGCGTGTTAGTAATTTTGTCGGCTCAGATGAGTCAGCTTGTGAGTATGTAATGCACTTTACGCTCCTTAATACATGTACAACTTTAATGTCAACAGGATCATTTATTTTGCGTGTCAATCGTCAAAGTGCACGTGACGTCTGAGTGTTTATTGCAGTATTGAATACATGCAGTAGCTCATTTGCCTCTCCGTCTCGGTGCCATGGGAAAACAAAGCAGATTAATGCGCGACTTCGCGATCTTCATCGTACAACATTCTCACACAAACCGTCACTGAGCAAGAACAAAGCAGGGTTTAGATATACTGAATGAGAATGATTGGGTCCGATGATACTAAGCCCGTATAGTGTATTCAGTGTCTGATGCTAACTCTGTTAGCATATGCATTACCTTCTTTTTTTCCATAAAATGATTAATTCTTGGAAAACAATTAATAACAAGAGTACATGTAATCATTGTTAAAAACTACTTGCTCGTACGATATAAAAAGATACTCATATTTAAGAAATAATAAATGTCTCCCTGTATTTTATCGTTGAATAAAATATAGTCAGAAATTTGGATGCGTAGTAATTCAATCACGAGTACGTAGCAGGAGTGATTTAATTATTCGCATCCAAATGACTGACTATATTTTATTCAACGATAAAATACAGGGAGACATTTATTATTTCGATTCTAACACGTTATTTTCTTTGAAAACAAGCCGAACTTTATTTAAAGCGTAGTAGCACATCATTGTAACCTTAAAATGCGAGATGCGATTGGACGCTCTTGTTTACATACGTCACGTCGTTACGTCATTTAAGGCACGTCGTCCTTGGAAAAACGTGCTGTATTTTATGGTAAAATAAAATACAGGCCTTTCCCTATATGCTTATATAGGAAAAGCAGCCGCTTGTGTTAGAATTCTCAATATCCCACACTTCATCAATTATAACAACTTCATGGGTTTCATTGGTCAGTAAACAACAGCACAAAACTAACATGATTTTAAACATAAAAATAACTCACGGACTGAACGGACAAAGCGATGACTCATATGTAACGGTAAAATCTGCTTATAATAAACTGGCAAGACAGAAACATTATTCGCACCATATTACATATATCAAATATTTCGGCTAGTATGTACTATGTCTGAATACGAATATGATGAGACGGAAATGAATACTTCATTTACATAATTTATATGGAAAACAACAACAACATCACCTCTGCATTTAAGAGACTGGCTGTACTTTATTCTACCCACATGTGAACGTTAGAACAGTACATGTGTGCACGTGATTAAAGTGTAATCAAAAGAATACTATAAATTAGATTTCTACTCCTCAATAACAACACGTCTATTTTGTCATAGCCCACACAGCGTGGCATAATGTTTTTTTATGCGATGCCAGTTTTATCATTATTCATAACTTCAATCGGTATTATAAAAAAAGTTTTAGTAATAAATTACAATCTAAAAGCAATCGTCGGTTGAACATTGGCGGAAGATGGTAAATTGCAAATTTAATACAACCGAAACACCTGAATAACAAAGCGTGGAATAAGTTTTACTGACAAATACGTATAAAATACGCATGACATTGAGATAAGCTTTCTTGTGTTTGAATGATTATAAAGATTACCCGTCTGGATAACGTGAACATTGAATATTCAGCATTATGTAAGGATCTGCAAAACAAAATTCTAACATACTTCATGAGATTAAATAATCGGAACACATCTTTACTATGTGTTACTCACATGCATAGACATATAGACCAGAACCTGGATGCATCTACTGGTTAACGATCTGTTAGCATATGCATTACCTTCTCTTTTTTCTCTCGTAAAATGATTAATTCTTAAAAAAACAAGAAGCTGTATGTTTTAATTCTACTGGGGTATCGACTTTAAGTACTTCACCGCAAAAAAAAAAAAAAAATAATATCAAACAGGGAATGCCACGTACCAAAAACGCAGCCTCCCCAAAACGAGCCCCACAGCACCCAGAAGTGCACACCACCAACACACACACACACACACACGCACACACACACGACGACAGCTAATTACGTCATACTCTGCACAACCAGTAATTCGTCATTTTTGGAGATTTTGTTTTTCTGTTTAAATAAATGGTATCGATGATATACATTTATTTTATGTATGTTAAAGGGAAAAGTCAAAACTACTATCTCGGTATCGGGGACGACTTTAGAGCCCGTTACAATTACCTAACAGGAACGCCCTCGGGTAAACAGTTCAAAAGGGAAAACGAGTTGACTGTTCCTCAAACACATATTAAAGTAATTGTATACTGTAGCCTTAAAACATTGTACGTTTTTCCAATGAACTAATCTGACAAAACAAGTATATTTCAATCGTACTCTTGGAGTTCTTTAGATAGGGCCTAGACTTTCTGATTCGCCAATATTATTCAAACATTGGGTTTATCTCTTTATTATTTGTATTATGTAAACCAATACCTTTTGAAAAGTCTTTTCAAACTGTGCTCGGTCACCAAAAGAAAAAGGACACTAAATGTAATGAAATGTCTTAGCAATGATAATTATCTTAACAAGCAGCCCCTTGCACAGAAACGCTTTGTTATATTGTATACAAGGTATCTAGTATTCCCTGGCACCATCATTCGTTTTGATTGAATTTGTAAGAGACTGAGTAGACCTTTCCGAAACTGTGATTGACAAGTAAACATACTTGCTAATCAGTTAAAAAGCTAAACACATGTATACATGCATGTCACGATACAGATTAAACACTTAAAATACAAAAATAAATGCTAAACACATTTGACAGTTTTGGCGATCGACATTTAAATACACAATATAGCTTAGTTCAGTACATGTTTCATATACATTTAGATGCATATATATACACACATATTTTGACGCCATTTGCCCCGGTGAGCAGAAAAGCGAAACCGGTTGGAAGATTATAATTTATTTATCTCATGGACTGTGTTTTTCGTTATATCTTGCAGAAAATGGAACTCAAGACTTCAACCATAATTGCAGTGTTAGCATCATGTATGGTGCTTGTTCAATCCTTCGCCCTACCAGCCGACTCATCAGACGACGAGGTAAGAATATTGTGGACACCTTTTGAAATATTGTAAAAGGTTTTATCCTTTGATATATCCTTAAATATAACGGCGGATTATATCCCGATAAACTCACTTTTCACTCAGTGAAATCTATTAAAATTTTCTACCAGGATTAACATCACAATGTTTACCGATCGTAATGAATGCCAGAAACCATACGATGATGACGTCGTTAAAATGACGTCATGTTTGCCACGGTCCGCGATTTTCGATATTTTATTGAAACAAACTCAAAAAAAGTAGATCTAGAGTTTGAGACCTAAATTAAACAGAAACGTTCTTTAGCACGATGTTATGTCACGATCATTTCACTTGAGATCACCAAAAGTAGTTATTTTTCACTCGTGGCTGTGTCACTTGGTGCACACTCTGGGTAATTATTACTTGAGATTACACCAAACACAACTATTATTCTCTATTTATTTACCCATTTTCAACTAAAATATAATGTTATGATAACTATACACGCAATTTCTACAAGCTGTTTTCTCTAATAATTGCAGTATAAAAGTTTTTGTTGTCAAATACCAACATCTAGCAGATTATATTCTCCAAGCATAAATATTGTGTTCAATGATAAATACGTACACTTTTGAAGATTAACATATATCGAAATATGCTTTATTAAGCACAAATAATCAATGGAGACCTCCCGTAATAAATCGTTATGATCCACTAATTGTACAACAGCTTTACATACATTATTGAATGCTTTATGGTACTGCAACATATCTTAATATGTTAATTTTACCCATGATGTTTAAACTTTTAGGTTGATTATTATACTTGTAAGTATTCTGTTATTTGTGCTTTTGAAGTTATTTAATTTGACAACAGTTTAAGGAAATGTCTCTTTAAATTTTTCATGGCTGTCTTGTTTTAATGATCAAAGTCAAGGAGCAAACCTTACAAATAATAGTAACATCAAAAGTGGAACCTTATAGGCTGTTCGGATGTGTACCTATGCCCTTAAATACCTGCATCACTGATTTGGTTACACACACGTGTTAAAGTGCCTACGCCATACACGGAGAATAATACTTTCACGAATTCGTGTTTTTTTTCAGACATCGTTATCTGCAGACAAAAGACCAAAATATATGGAAACACGTGATCTCACATACTTCAAGGACCTGTTGCTTATTGCCATTGATGAGGTATGTAAACATATTTTTTTATGATAATCATTATGTAATGTAAAAACCGTATATGGTGATCAACATATGTTTGCTTTTCAGCAGAAGTTATGGTACATAAATTGTTTCGTCTATATGAACTTAAAAGATTTGCTGACACAGCTTCTGAATCATGTACAATCTGACATCTGGCACTTCTTAAACAACACCGAAATGCAACATAGACATGCATTGTGTTTTGACCGCATGGAAATATGTTTTTCATAGACTGAAAGCCATGTATATTTATACATTGTATTTTGAGAAAAGACTCAGAAACGAAATTTCATTGCCCCAAAAAAGAGAGAAAGGAAACAAACACAAGTCCGTATACAAGTTGATAGACCTAGTGGACCCTGCATACGTCCCCTGCAGGTGGTCCAATGAAACTCATGCTTTCTTGTTTCTTGTTAAAGCTGAGTCCATTGATAACGTTTACAAAACATTTGCAGAAATGCGTGTGCAGTGTTTTACAAAAACACACGTGTTTGCCAAGTGTGTATCAAAATGTGCCAGATGTCTGAAGGATATTTGCTTCTACTCCCATGGCATATTATTGTCGTTGATTCTTTCTTTTCTTCTGGGAACACCACTAGTACAACACGTGCTTAAGATCAGTCTACCTATTAATGATGTAATGTGTCAATTCTAAGCGAGAAATATAAGATAAAATATGTTTAACGCATGGTTTACAAAACATTACCTGCTTATATGATATCGTACTCTACATGTAAACGTATTGTGTATTTGGTTGTTAGGAGCTTGTAATAGGCAATCTATGGTTGCGTGATCAGATACAGCTCACTTTTACACCATTCCTGACGTGATGACGCAGCTGACTGACAACGTTACAGCAAAAAAGGCATTTTAATACTTTATTGACAACTTAATTGAAATGCTCGGATTCATTTTACTTGCAGATACTACAATTTGAATACCGTAAAAAAGAACTCAGCCAGTGATACTCTTTTACTAGCGCGTTCACATCGTTCCTTTGGAGACTGAAATGTATGCTCTTTCGTATATTCAACCTTTGTGAACTTCTAAATAATCATTTGAATACGAATTGCATTTCGTAAATACTAGCACAAAGTTAGCGAAAACAAAATAAATGTTGGGTTAAATTCAAAGACATTTGGAATCCGTACATAAGCAAGGGTTAGGGAGCTGAGAGGAGTCACTAGCTCAAAGGTCAATGTCATATGGATGGGAGACATAGTTATATATAAAGCTTTGAAATAAATTCAATATCAAGCGACTTACAAAATCAAATTTTTTAACAGGCTTATTCGTGAAAAAAATACACAACGTCATAAAGTCCGCATGCGTATCAATACATTAAACATTACATTATACATTATGTTTAACTCTTCTTCAAAATGTCTCTTATAACAACAGTTGTCAGATTCGATTCGACAGGGATATTTCATAATAATCTCATGCTAGTTCACTGTTTTATTGACTGAGTTTTATTTAAGACAACATCGACTTTGGATGAAAATTGTTATGACACGTTCCAACGAATAAAGTATCGGAATATAATTTGTTCAATGCTTTTCGGAGGGTTTCGGCTATATTATTCAGATGTTCGCATGTTTAGTAATTGATTCCATTCAATGCCATGGTAACGATTTAAGTTTAGATATACTGCACTAAGATGTAGAGTTTAGCCCTTTGCTCGGAGGTTGTTGCTGCTCTGAGTCTTTGACATCAGAAAAATTATTGGATATATTGATAAGCAGCTGTGTTTGTTTTTTGCCACTGGTTTTCTTTCAGGATAAGCCTGAGTTAGTTGAAGGACAGCGTGCCAGTTTATATTTCCCCGAGTTTTTACAAAATCCCATTTTGGATATATTGTAACTGTTTTTTCAAACACAAGAACTTGGGGATTTTTTTACTCAATTATATGTGTAATGTCCTTTACCATAATGATCTTCTTTCTTTTCCAATTAAATGCCCCCATTTAATTCCAACGAGCAAGATTTAATATCGATATTGAATCAATATCTGCAATATGAAAGTTTGCAGTAAGTAGAACTGTGACGTCACAGACCTAAGCTCCATCTCAACTTTTTATATATTCTAATGCAAAAAGTGTATGAAGGTGATTCAAACTGTAAGCCGGTTACAGAAATAAACATTTTTTGCTGTGGTTCGCTTTTAAAATTCTCCCTGGCAATAAATGTGCTTATTCCTTTAATATGGACAGTCGTTTGTATATGTTAGAGTTTAATTGTTGGAACCACACAATTATGACACAAGTGTTTAGTTATTCGAGGTTTCGGGGCATAGTGCTAGACATCCCCCGGTTCTTTAACATGCACGGTGTACAGCACCAATACATCGGACCTACGTTTTAGGTCTCATCTGAAAGGCCATTAGTCATGTTAGTGGAAGAGCGGGGGATCGAACGTGCGATACCTGGATTACCAGACTAGTGCGTTAACTACTAGACTACTCAACCGTTCCTACTGTCGGTAAAAGCGTTGCCCTTATGAAGGCGCTTCTAAAGAAGCCGTATTTGGCGTGGCTGCATTTTTCTAAGCGTATTCAGTTCTTAGCCAGGATCCGGTTTTTGGGGCATGTGGATTATTTTTCTAACTATCATTTTGTTTTTAATTTTAAGATGTTTTAATTCTAACTGTAGCAAGTGTTTGATTTCATAATTCAACTTATATATTAATTAAGGCTTTAGTATTAGAAGAAGAGTCGCTTTTTATCGGAGGTTGGTAAGCTTTGAACCGCCTATTAAACGACAAGTAATAATTTACTCTAATTGTATAATACTGCGTGGAAAAGGTCAATAAAAAACTCTTGCGTTTCCAGTCTTTCGTGCATGGTTTTATAATTCTAGTACATAAATAGTTCGCATCTTTCAGCATAATAATGGTGTCACCTCAAAACAGTGAGGAGTAATTATACTTTATCGACCAGTGAACAACTGACAATATTTCAAGTTATAAATCTGATTAGAAAAACAAGGACTGAGGTTGTTTTCCTGGTGCACATGTCATGGTACGATTGGGCAAAAAATGTGTAAGCGGCCGGGAGAGAAGTTTCCCTGTGAGCGAAGGGTCTCTGGTTCGCGTCCTTGTCAGAGTGTATATTTTCTAAATTCTGAATGTAGCCGCCTTCTTACTGCATAAAAAAAACCTTGACAGGATTTTTATTATGAAATCTAGCAACTTATCTCATATGGAACATTTTGTTCTCTACTCGCTAGCAATGATAAGGCTGGTCAGAAAATCGATAAACAGGTAGTAGCGGCCGGACAGTTCGCTTGCGGTCGTAAATTTTCCGAAACAGACCGGAAAACCGCTGATTGTTTCGGCAGCTCAATCAATAAAAATCGATATTTGCTTGCGTAATATTAGCCCGAGGATATTAAGATGTACTGTGTATTACGCTAAAATAGAAATCTTTAATCTTATTGCAACTTCACATAGTCAAAATCGCGCCGCCAATATTTTTAGATAGCTCTTGTTGTATAAAAATACTGTGTCTTCAGTGCACATTAGCATTATTTCGAATAGTGATAATGCCGATAAGTGCTGCGATCAGTAGGTCTGTTTACTCATTATCGTAGTAATCTTTGTATATCGGTCGTAAGTGTTCATGCGTCGGTGGTGGTAAAGTCAGAATTTCAGACAGCTTAAATGTATGAGATGTTATTTACGTCAGGTCGCTGTCGTGTTACCAACTCTAAAGTCAAGTTCGTTTTCAAGTACATTGTATAACGATGGCGTTATATACTTTAAGAGAAAAACAAAATCACATACAAAACTTATGTCTTGAAAAGCTAAAAGTAGAAAAAAAATAAACAAGCGTGTGTACGTTCTCATATTTATCAAATACCACGGATCTACTTGTGTTCTCATTAATTAATAAAATATCGCTTTGCCTTTTATCATCGTAGAACTAAGCTGATGTTCGTACCACTTTTAGCTGAAACCAATTAAACCAATGCATCCCAAGACACCGCCAACGATAAAGGCTATCCGATTATACGGATCAAGTACGGTCTGTAATAGAGGCACATGTACGAAGATTCCCTTACGTACTACTCATAATTGTTTACATTTATATTAAGTGTACGCTAAAACAAGACGCTGTTTTAATGAATTGATGTTCCCACGTATATAATCCAAGTTTTTATCAAGAGAAGCAAATATTAATTAAAGTCTGTATCGATTGCTCTAATTAGACTTATTCGGCGAGTTTTTTTACATATACATTCAAGAAGTAATCAAGCTTCACATGCAATTATTATGCATTACTACGTCTCGCATTACGCCTCATATTCACTCTCAAACTTTAAAACAGAAATTTTGTTTGATTATAAATGTATAAATGTGTTTATAGTACGCCAAAGTTTAAAACATCCATATTTTAGCCTTTTGTAAGAATTCCCAAAATACTTATGATGTTATTTTTCTCGGTCATTTAAGAATTATTTTCATATTGGTCACTAAAACATTTTCCAAGCCTCATTTGTGTACATCTGTTAAAATTGGTTACTTCAACGACAGACAGCTTCATCTTTCAGCTCAATGTGCTCGCATCAGATCTATAAGTTGACCGAAATATTCCTCCGTTTTAGCAATAAACAGCATATGTGCCCATACAATCTAACTTCACAGCAATGTTTTAAGATTTCTATTAATTTTATTCATAGCAAACAATCTACTGAATGGCCTCAATAATTTTTCAAACAAACTCGTACAATGCATCTCCATTCGTATCAAATCCTAACCTCTGTATGGTAAGGATAGTTTTCCCTACATGACTTTAATGTGAAACTTTAAAGATCTGCAATGAAATTAGACCATAATTTGAAGCCATTTCACGGACATTTTTATTTGGTGACCTATAAGAATTGTTCAAGAGATACTGTATTTGTCACAAATATGACTAACAGGGGAACTGACTGATTTCCCTACATGTTAATGTAGAATTGTTAAAACATTTTCTCCTCACAAAAAGTCGGTCATTTCGACATTATTTGATTGGAATGGTCCTTATGAGATACTTAACAAAAATATTCAAGAAATATTGATTTGTCAAAACGTAAGAGGGAATGTCGCTGCCTTCTCAGAAATCAATGTGTTTGCAAAAATAAAACATGAAAGTAGCCCGTTCATTCCATCAAACATTGCACTCTTTGTATACTGTAATGAAAGTGATATGTTATTAACACAGTTCATAGATATTCTCGTCCGTTTAAAACGGGAGCTACATGTACCTATGTACAAATCCACGGGTGGTCATACACCATCGCCCTTTTCAATTTTTCAGTGTTTCAGTTTTTGAAAAACTACAATGCACTTTCATGACAATTGTGCAACGACACTGCTCGGGTTTTGCATCTTTATCGTTTCACAATCGTATGGATCCGCCAGTCTATTACATCAGACAGAAGGAGCATTCTATGCCTTTTTCAAAAACACTAGCATTTGGTCTATACAATCAGATAAAGGCCAAGCTATTAAGCTACAAATACACGTGTAAACCATCTGCTAATAAAAATGATTTCCATGTTACTTTTCTTTCACAGATAAATTCTGAAATATAATGTAGTAGTGAATGAACTGCCATTGGCTACAAAGGTTTTTTATTATGATCTAGAGAATCCCTGCTTCGGGAAACAATTGCAATAGTAAGATGTCAGTTTGATTCTTTGAAATCAATACTTGAAAAGTAATAGTGAATTATATATAAAGTGTCACTTTTATCACTTAAAATCTACAATGGCTCTGTCTAATAGGTAGATCGCGGTTCACATAATGTCGCTGTGATTTTATTTTCAATTTGAAAAATATCTTAACACAATGAGCACATCAATGAGTACCATCGTTATTGCATTAGTCGTCATTTCTATTATAGAGGCCACATGAAGCCTTATCCGTAATCTTAACAATGTGTATTCTGTACTGACAGTATGCCTCCCTGTATGAATTCCTCGATTTCATCTGTATTGACAAGTTGCACAGAAACGGGGCAAAGTTGGCCAGTGACACGTAGAAAAATTCGGATCCTGGCAAAAGTTATGATAGCAATATTGATAGCATATTCATACTCTTCAATCGTTACTGTGACAGCATAGTACTTTTCACAAGCAGTTAATTTAACTTAGCATTTGCCCTGAGCACAGATCTGAGACGATTTTTTTCATCGTCGGATATTGCGTGTCACTGCAACTTCAACCTTGGGTTAATTGGCTAGCGTTTAGTCGTTTTAGTGAATATAATAGAACAAATATCTACCAGTCAAAATGATCCATATCAAGTGTGGATAGCGCAAAATGCTAAAAAACAAGCGCCTGCAATTATAATCAAAGCACTGAAAATACTGATGGGACTGTTGTGTTGACATGTGTAAATTAAATTCGGGTAAGCAATATTGAAATGCTCAACTCTGAAATGTTCCACTCAAAGTGATATACTGAAATGTTCACTCCAAGATATTGAACTGCTCACTTAAGAACTATTTATTTTTTAAAAACTCAGTTGAAAATCGAAACTTGCGCTCAGCGCATGCGCGATCTCCCTAATAGTATACTTACTTTTAGGAAAACAGGTGGTCATACGTATTTTAAAAAAAGTTAGCTTCTAAAAGCAAAATTAACATGTAATACAGCTGTCTTAACACAGCCTAACAAGTACATTTGGAGAAAGTATTTACATTTAATCGTGAAACAAATAACATAAATTGTTCTACAAAATGCGATCTGTAACAGCACTTAATGTCTTAAATAGCATTAAATCAATATTTTCACTAGTGTGACTAAAACAGTACGCATACAATTAAATACATAAACTGACCGTTAATCCTAGCATGCAGTAAAACTGACGATGTGTACGAACTGCAAGTCTATCTGACGTAACTTAACATATGAGCAGTGATGTATTAACGCACTTTTTGTGTGTTTCATACAACTCTGTATATTAATACCTTTCTTTCGCTTATTTCAGCATTTTCTCTACTTTTATTTACTAAAATTTGAAAACCGTCTCAAAAATGATTTTTTAATGCCTGGAATTAAATTCACACATGTGCACTGTGTAGTTTTGTTGTATATGGCGAGGCTCCGACGTATCTTTGCAGTGTATGCTTTAAGAGGCACTCCCTACATCTAGCAGATAATATTATCCAAGCATAGATTATGTGTTCAATGAGCGTAAAATGATAAATAAATACAATTTCAAAGAAGAACCTATGGCGAAAAATGCCTCATTTTACCACAATAAATCAATATAGAGACTTTCTGTAATAAATCGCTTCATAATCCAAGGACGATAAATAGTAAGAAACAGAAATGGATTGTCGTGGGTATCCGGCGATATTGTTTTGGACTGAAAAAGAAGCTTCATGCAGCTATTGTGTCGTTGAATTATGAACATGCCTTCATGTATTAAATATCTTTTTATTTGACATGTCTTTGAGAGAAAAAAAGTCCAAAATTATAACAGAACATCACATCTTTGCGTGCGCTTTTCAAAACAAGAATTTGGGATTGGAAATGCTTTCACGGTATGCATCATCTTTATGACAGAGGTTTTCAAAATATTGTTTCAGCATGTAATGTTTCTCACTGAATTTGAAGCTTTGTATAAAAACTCGTGTTGCTGCAGCTGTGATCGAACTGGACTAGTAATAAACTGTTAGTTTCTTAACAAAAATCAATACACCATAATATAAGCGACATTTATTCGCGATGGCTGTATTACAGACAAGACTGCAGGTGTATGCTTTTGTTCGACGAAAATAATTCAATTTTGCCGTTAGTTTGTAACCATAAAATGGCACATACTCTCCATTATTCTGTCAAGAATGCTGCCAATCTAACGCTTCAAACCTGAAACAACTATACAGAGTTTACATAAAACGTCACAATACAGAAATAATGTGGGTGTATTTTGATATGCTTCAGATCAATTATTAGTTTTTGTCATGAGCACGCGGTTCAGACCGAAATATCCGTCACCAAGGAAACGAGTATTTGTCGGGATGACGGTTATTTCAAACTGTGTCATGTGTCTCATGATACAAACTGCTTCTTGTGTACCGTCAAGCACTGTAAAATAGATTTCGAAATCTATGAGGGATGCATTCTCATATCAAAACAAACGATAGTTACTATGATTCTTTGTTTACGGAAGTGACGTCACAATATTTATAACGTTACGTCATAAGTAATCATAGAGAGTTGTTTGGCACAGACTAATAGTTTCTATTATGAGCACGCGGTTTAGATCGAAATATCCGTCACCGAAGGGAAATGTTTTGGCGGGAATGAGTCTCCGCGAAACAGTTAACCAAGATGACGTTTATTTCCTTCTGAACCAATGCCTCATGATAAAAAGCCAAAAGCGAGCTTAATAAGGCTGCGGGGAAAAGTGCATCATACCACAAATAATCAACATAGAGGACTTTTGTAATAAATCGCTATCCACCCATTAATTGTACAACAACAAATTTACATAGAGTATTGAATGGTTTAGTAATGACTGGAATGTATAGCTTAAATGGGCACTCCATACATATAGAAGACAGAAATTGTGTTCAATAAATTAATTAAAGCTGCTCGCTCTCAGATTTTGGTAAAAAAAATTAAGTTCTTCAAACTGTATGTAAATAACGTATTTTAGAACATATGGTTATATTAAAAGTCTCCAGTATAAATTCCTGTCACGTATATCTATAAATTACAAAAAAATACGCTACCAAATTCAAAAGCGTTGCAAACGCTTTCGAAGTTTCAATATATACAGATAGTGTAGCGGCGCCGTGTCACTGACATATTCAATCAATTTCTGCAAATTCCTACGTAGATTTTTGCTTATAATTTGATTCTAGCTTTTAGTATTTTATTTATGTATAATTATGTCAGTTTTTTAAAAGAATATTATTTTCAATTGTAACTGAGAGCGAGCAGCTTTAAAATGATAAATAAATATTATTTGAAAGAACTTATAATTAATTTATATTGAAAAATGCTTCATTTTATCACAAATAATCAACATAGATGTATTTTGTAATAAATCTCTTTCCATTAATTGTACAACAACAACTGAACATAGATTATTGAATGGTTTACGTTACTACAACATGTTTTAAGCGCAGATTTTATCGATAATGACTGGAATATATCGCTTGAACTTTTGGGTTAAGTTACAATACTTGCAAATATTCTATTATTTATTATTTGAAGTAATTTAATTTTACATCAGCTGTAGAGACTATCTCTTTAAACTGTTCGGTAAGTAACAATACTGTAAATATTTTACTTTTTATACATTTGAAGATATTTAGTTCGACACCACTTATAGGAAATGTATATGAAGAGCAAGGTGTGGAAACGCTCAGTATATACGAAATTGGAAGAAATAGTATTTCGTTTTAAATAGCCGAGACTGGTTAGATATTATAGAGACTGGCAGACTGGTTAGATATTATAGAGACTGGCAGACTGGTTAGATATTATAGAGACTTGCAGACTGGTTAGATATTATAGAGAGGCACATCCTTACACAGTGAAGTATGCTTTAGCATATTGTTCGCTGTATGTTTGTAAAACTAACTTTGTAGGGTTTCGGCTATCAGATAGAAGGATCATAATAATGGAAATTATTTCAGTAGTACATGTATATTTTGGTAAGGTCTCAGAATATAGCAGAATGTGTATACCTATTTTAAGGTAGATGGACATTTCAAAACTATTGACCAAACCCAAAACGTCTTGTCGCTGTGTCATATACCAGCGCGTTGGGGATAATACTCACAACAGCTGCTGTTTATTCATGAGGGGGGAAATGTCATTATAATTAAATAGAAATGAGTTAACAAGTAAGCAACTGACGTTCATTCCATATTCACTCTAGTCGCTGAACTGACATATATGACTACTTATTTTGCACAGAAAACTCAAACACAAGCAGCAATAGTGCCATCTAGAAAATGAACTAGTTTTAGACTTAAAACGCATTCACAGTTTATTGACTACTATTGCAATGAGAACAAGTTGCTGAATGAGTCATGTCCTTTATTTAAAAAGACTCGAAAGTATAAAAGTCTCCTACGTTTTGTACATTTATATGTATTCCTTGTTTAGAACATATGAAGTACATGAATTAGCAATTCAAACTTTACAGACCGTTCTGCCAAGCGGCTTCAATAACGAATATTGTTTTATTGTTTGTGTTCTCAATTAATAAATAGAGAATCTTATGATAACAGTTGATATCGGCCGAGGATGATTGGCCAGGGAAGGCAAGGGTTGCCGATTTTGATAGTCCTTGTATGTGCTGAGATATTCACGTCTGGTGATTAAGATGTAGTTAATATATCTAATTTGTTTTTTTCTTGTTTCGAATAAGTACATTAGGACTGGTGTATGGTGCATACTCGCGGAAAGTCAAGTCACCATAGAGAAATAGAGAAATACAAACATCAGGCCATAAGTTTATATAGAGTATCTGTCCTTTCCTTTTAGTTAAGAATTCCCTGATGTAAGTGTATCAACGCCATCAACACAAAAATTACTACCCCCCCCCCCCCCACACCCCTAAAGAAAAAACAACAACAAAAACAACAGTAGTGCGGATACATTTCCAACGGTTGTTACTGCATTCGGGTCCATACTTTTCAGCTGTTCTTTAAGCATACATTCTATCACTCTTACCTGCAACGACTGTCATTTAATCTTAAAACATTATTTTCTTCCTTTGCTGTAATGTCCATATGAGACAGTTTACACCGGTTTGCCCAGTCCTCGTTTTCTTAGCATTCCGAAACAGGAATAAAATATTAAATAAAATTAGCCCATACTTGACATCTACTTCAAAAGCTTTTATTCCAGACAATGTCTATACGTTTTAGTAGAAACATAGATACGTTTATTTCGACTTTTATTCAATTTTGTAACCGCAAACATGGCACTTACTGTCAATTATACTGTCAACAACGCTGCCGATTGAGCTCTAAAAACTTGTTACCAGCGTATAGAATCTTTAAACAAGTGACAAAAATACAGATAAAACGTGGGTGAATTTTGAAAAACTTAAGACTACCGCCATTTTACAGCGCTACTTAATTGCATAATACACACGAAGTACAGACTTATCTATTTGAAGTGCGGAATTTGATAGAAATGGAGGGAAACAGACAGAAAAGAAGTTTATCCAGTTTCTTTCTCTCAGTACATGGTGTCATTCACAGACTCAGGAGCAGGAATTTTAGTGCATTACTGCTACAACTAACTACTGCTACACCTTTCCCCGAACTCCCAACCACGTAGGTAACATTGTCATATGACTGGTGTGTCCTTAGATATGTTTATATTTGTAACAGATTCTAGTCTTAGAGAAATTATATTTTCACTCTAAACTGATTTGTATCGCATCACTACCAATTTCAAAAGATGCCTAATAACCCGGATGAAGCGAACTCGAAAAACACAAACGATTGCAGGAAATAAGCAGTATTCGTTTAATTCTGATACATATCATAAATATATCAATCGTTTTAAAATATTATCAAATAGATTGAAAGACATCGAAAACTTCACAGTTAGTTATATTTTCCATACATATCGCATGGTCAAATGTCACGCATAAGCCTAATCTTACCCACATGTAGCAAAACATCTGCAACATACAATGCAGTTTCAATTTTTCTGTGACAATTAATGTAATTTTCTGTTTCCTTTTCTGTTTTGTATCATTTCACCGTCACAATGAGCCTATCCCACAAGCACATAAACAGCTAGTTTAAGCGCTTTTTATTTATTCATGAGTTTGGAAACAGAATTTAATTAATTAGGACCAATTTTCTACAAACGAGCTAACAGGGCAATCATTGAGTAATGTAGGATGTGAAACTTTCGTCTCAAAGTGCTGTCAAGGTGTCGGTTTGAAAATTTCTCGTTGCTGTAAAACGACATGCTGACACCCAAGTTTATAGTTTTTTTTAATTATCTTGCTTGAAATGTCTGGGTTTCAGCGAAGTGGTATGTGAATGTGTTTCCTTTGGTGTAGGAAACCATCCTTGTAAAACATTTTAGTTAGTGTTTCAAAGCAAGACATTATTTCATTTTCTACTCAAGTTGAAAAAAACACTGTTACATAATTATATGATCAAATACTTTTATAAGGCTTCAAATAGATAATAGCTATGTTTACGCAATAACACACTACACATGATGTTGTATGAAAAATATATTAATAAAAATCAATTGATTTTAAGGGTATTAAGAAATCAAATAATTACAAATGCATCTGAAGATTTGTCTTGAATTCGTTTCCATTCAAATTGCAATTTGAGATTCTTTAACTTGTGTTATTTTCAGATTTTCTTGTTTCATAAAACTGTTTAAGTCAATCAGAGCCATGACTGTTATACATAATTCATACAGACCTAGTATAAATTTAATTTAGACGTGGACTTGTAGGTGGTGTGGTGGCCGAGTGGTTAACGCTCTGGACTACCAATCCGGAGGTCCCCGGTTCGATTCTCGGCCGAGGCACTGGATATTTCAGAAACGCTTTTCAGTGTTTCCCACCTATCTGAGATGAACTGGTTAGAAACCCAGAGGTAGTTTCGCGTGTATCGGTGCGATACCTGGGCACATAGAAAAGAACCATGGGTTTCGTGAAAGAGCTAGAGTCTGGTACCCGGATTCCCTTGTATCTGCTTCTGTCTCTAAAATAAAAGGACCACAATGGAAATAAGAGCTTGCTCTTTATTGTGTTATCCTTAGTATTTGGTACTGAAATAAATACATACAGACTTCAGTGTTACTGCCCCCCTAAGCGTTTTCGGTTTATCTTTTGCTAGCAGTACTTTCCTACAAATGAGTAAGGCACGCAATAGGTTTAATAATTCAGTCATCACCTTAAAGCTGCTAACAAAGTTCTTGAACTGTATGAAAATAACGTATCTTAGAACATACAGTCACATAAAAAGGCTTCAGTATAAATTCCTGTCACGCATATCTCTAAATTTCAAATAATACGCTACCAAATTTAAATTCAAAAGCGTTGCAAACGCTTTTGAAATTCCAATATTAACATATAGTGTAGAAGTGCCGTGTAACCGACATTTTCAACCGATTTCTGCAAATTCTTACCTAGATTTTTGCTTATATTTTCATTCTAGCATTTAGTTTTATATGTATGTATAAGTATGCCAATTTAAAAGAAATAAAAATGTTCAACGGCAACTGAGAACGAGCAGCTTTAAGGTAAATGTAATTATTTTCAAAATATAAACAGTGCCATTTTCAAAGACTTATCGAGTTAAAAGCATAGAAAAGCATATTTCATTTTACCCAAGAGATATATCTCAAAGTCAACACTATATTCCATTCATAAATTACGTTAAATTTAGTTTTCTCTTCTTAACAAGCTCATGTGCTCCTCTTAAGAAGTATAAATGCTGACAAGTTCCCTGAACTGGGATTTCCTAATAAGAAAATTAAGTTCAAAGTAATTGATTGCTTTCAAACACTAAACAGAATTAACAAATCATCAGTCAGCTAGCATGCTGAGACTGTTCCTGCTATCGAAGTAAATCGTTGAGAAAAAGAGAAAATGGAGATTCGTTCGTTTAAATCGTCGATTCGTTTTATCTTTTTATTTATAGATTAAAAAAGTTTCTTCGGGTGTAAAGTTGGTAAGAAACTTCACTCTCAACATAACGTAGAATGAAGATTAGCCGTTTTGAACCATTGTCTGTCTGAAAGAGGTTATGATTATACTTTAGATTTAAATTATTAAAATATCACTTCTAGTGACATTTCAACTTCAATAGTTCACGATCTCAACCGGTCTTTCATACTTCTATGACACATCTCCATTGTAAAGTTCTAAGAATAACAAATTTAGATGCTAATACAGTTTAAGATACTAATAACTGTCAGTGAAACTCATTTTACGGAACTTGAGACCGATGTGAACACGAAACTGGACTGAGATGCGGGGCAGTTTTCAATAATTTAGGTTCGCTTGGAATAAATGCAGTTAAAGTTAGATTAGAATTGTACTAAGTGCAAAAATAGTAATTTGAAACAGACAATGTAAAGTAAAAGTGTGGTAAGAAGTGTGAATATTTGAAACCAACGTAATTTACTGAGTCTGTCTTCTGGAACAGCAATTATTCCCAGTGTCGGTATCCAGTGGGAAATTGAAGTCATACAATTCTACTTTTCTTAGTTAAAACCGCAGGCTATTCACTTAGCTGGTAGTTTTCTTTTCTCTGGTCGAATATTTTGAGGATCACTAATTACGTAATTCAGCGTATACATGTTTACTGGAAGAGCAGTTTTAAGTTAAATCCCATAATTCCAATAGTATTTGTTATATTTATTTTTTTCACCGAACTTTATAAGAGAGCAGTTATCATTTTGGTAGTTCGAGTGAAAGAATCATAACCTTACAAGATAAGGTGCTGATAAGTCCATCGAAACGTTAACAAAATTAATGGCTGTTCCATTTTTTCCATTAAAGTTGCAGACCCTTCACTGTCACTTAAACAGCATTCTACGTGTTTGGTTTGAAAGTTTAGATTAGTAATTTACACATGAGCAATTGTCTTACAAAATTGATTTATCTTACTTAATTTATAACAAATTGAAATTCAACAAGCTCTGGAAGTCGAGAATGTAAAGAACAACAACAACAATAATAAGAAGACCAAACTCTCCAAATTGTCGTTGTAAGTTAGGGTAATCTGAACATTAAGATTGAATCAAGCACGGACGAACATGAATACAGTTGTATGAGATACTACACAATGACTTGAATGGTTGTAACTAGGTTTTGTATAGTTTTGATAAAAAAAATTACGGTAGAAAGAACAAACAGCGCTGGTTCAGCAAAATTGTTTAAAGTCAGGAATGACACATGCGATCCTGATGACTTTCATACTCGGTCGACGTGAACATGACCTAGACATTTTCCACTAAATATTGTAGCAACGTTTGTTGATTGTTAGACAAGTGATTCAAGGAGAGCGACCAGTGTGTAGCTGGTGTAATGCTTGGTAATTCAATGGGCATAACCTTTGAGTACATGGCAGCACAATCCGGCATGATATCGATACAAACCGTGATAATCAATTTTGCTCATAAACATTTTGAAACGGAAGATTGATCTAAACCTTTAAAGTTAGAGAGTAGATAATATTAGAGACGTCGCCCATCACAGGTTGTCCCATAATACGTTAGTCTCGCCATAATACCTTCTGTCTCTCGAGACTAACGTATAAAGTTTTCTACCTTCTTCTGTCAGTGCTCTGTGCGTTAAAGTATCAACTACGAATGCAGTAATCGATTCATTACAACACGCCATTGAGAACGCATCTGTTTTTCTTTTCTAAAGTGTCGAGAAATTAGTGCCCTTAATAGATCCCGCGCTGATGTTATTTTTGACGAATAATACTAAAAAGGAAACGTATTATGCGTCGTTGATGACTTGCTCATTAGTTCCCTTTTTGATAATTCAGCACGGTGAAAGTGAATACACACTAATGTTTGGGTGAACAGTAATGATCTATCTTTCAACGTTCCATATTGTTGTCACGACATATCATTTCAACTCGGTCGGGCTAAATTTTGAGCCCAGTATTATTTGAAGAAACGTGGTAAAGGACCATTACACCATGTTTAAAACTCTAGGCCTTGCGTATGAAACAGGAATTGTTTTCTAATATACATGCCTATGACAAAAATACAGTACCCGGAGCGGTGTCATTTTTAATTCATGGACATGTTTTGAACCAACTTGGTACATGTGTACAGGACCTTTACCCAACGTTTTTGCCACATATCTTATCGTGTAGGTCTAGGCATTGCTTAAAGACAAGATCATGTTAAATGTTTTTTAACTACCAGGACAAGAAGTGCTCATGGTGGTTAATAGGATGTTTGGATGTGTGGCGTCTGTCCGTCGTCCACATTTGCTTCGAATGACAACTCCTCTGAAACCACTGAGGCAATGTTGATGAAACTTGGCAGTAATATTCCTTGTATGAAGTAATTCCAAAACTGGTCAAAGAATTCCATTCCATGCAGAGTCATTGAAAAGGGAATATTAAAAAATGTCTTCTCTGAAACCACAAGGCCCGAAGCTGAGATATTGAACATGTTGCATTGACTAGAAGATTGCTACCAAATTGTTCAATTCATGTCCCCTTGGCCAAAACTGACCTCGACATCGGGGTCATTTGATTTGACATGGGTGTTTTAAGAATAAATCAGCAACAAAAAAAGCATCAAGTAATTTTACATTCAAAGTGTTACTAACAAATGTGCTCATCAATGCCATGAAATCATCGTGCGCTTGTTTTTTAAAGGAATAGTCAAAAGTCAATAGTCAAG